>CAODLS011460480.1:0-25243 GCA_948243855.1 Flueggea neowawraea | reverse complement strand
ATTTTGCATGCAGCTAAGTGTGATTCCTTTAGATTGGATTGAAAGCGAGTGCATAAACATGCAGCAAACATAATATTGGATCTAGAGGCGGTTAAGTAAAGTAGGGATCCGATCATACCTCTATAAAGCTTTTGATCCACCAGTTTCCCTTCCTCATCTTTGTCAAGTTTTAGTGTTTCTGACATTGGGGTTGACACTTCTTTGCTTCCATCCATTTTAAATTTCTTTAACAACTCCTTGGTGTATTTTGATTGGTAAATAAATATTCCATCCTCAAGTAACTTATATGTGCATATTTACTTGTTTGTGCTGTTTTTTATGTAACCTTATGATTTATGCTTAGAATGCATCATTCTTGTTGGTTCAGAATTTTCCCTTTTAAACCTTTTGTATTCTGTTTTTATGAATCCTACTTTTGATAATTCAATTTTAGAACTACTGATTCTTACTAGGATGTCATTAGCACTAAAACTGATTGCTACTATTTATCCAGAACTTAACACAATGCATATTTCTCAATGCTAGTTATAGGTCTCTGTTTCAATAGGTTGTCTAAGTGGAGCATATAATTTTATCTTTCACTTTAGTCAGTGCAGGTACTGTCACTGCTTATCCTACAGGTTATAGAACTGACTGGGACTATGCTTCTTCTTAGGAGCACTGCTAAATCGGAGTTTGAGCTGAAAAATATCTTCAAAACTAGCAAGCTAGCAAAAGGGAGGAATTGGCTGCTTTCATCAGCTTTTGGTTTCAGCTTTCTTGTTGTATTGGTTTTCCTTACATCAATTCTTGCTGACAGCATAACGGGCAGCAAGGTCAGTTCATTGCATACACCTCTTTGTTTAGTTGCTCTGTTTTCTTCAGTTTTCTTGCATATTTAGAACAGTTATTAATTTCGTGGTGATTAGTAAATCTGATTATTTATGGATAGATATCATGGATTTGAACCTCACCTCTACATTCCCAGCACATCCCTCTCCTGGGTAAAGAAAATGAAAATGAAAATGAGAATAAATCAGATTAAATTATGTAGGCTGAAATGCTGCACGTATTTCAAGTCAAGCTTATGAAATTATGCATTTGTATTGATGTCTGTAGCTTTTTGTATGCTGTGCTGTAATGATGATCATGAACAAAAATTTTAAGTTAAAATAACAAAGCAAACGTTATGATGTTGAGATTTATAGATTTGATGCACAAATCTATTTATTCATATCAAATTGACGTTTTTGAGGAAAAAAATATGCATTATTTACTTCCATCATCCATTGTTTTTTTTTTTTTAAATTTAGACCTCCATAGCATTTTAAAATGAAGTACTACAATTAATTTTTTGTTTAATACGAAATTGAAATGCAGTACAAGAATCATTACTTCCAACATAACTTAATCTTATCTATATGTACTCATCATTTGATTAAAAAAAATGCAATCTATATGTACTGATCCAATCATTTTTAGGAACTATAATGATTAGCTTTTCCACACGAAGAAGCAAATTGATATTTAGTATTAGCAGTGGGTAGAAGCAAATGGACCTATTGGCACTTCTCAGTTAACAAAAAGTTATACAATTACTGAATTGCAATACATTCTTTGAGGCGTTGTTTTATGCACGTACACCATACAACTTCTTGTTGTGCCACTACTTTGCAAGTTTCATGAGAGTTCAAACATTTTGCTGCATGTGTTCTTTGGAGACGATTCACGGAGAGATGCTTCTGCTAAAGTTGGTTTCTTAGCTTATATCAAACTTAACCACTTCACATCCTAATGCTTGTAGACTGTGAACAATCCCGTGGTAAAGTAGATTCTTGCGAGCAGTGATGGTTCAAAAGTTGCTTGTCTCCTTGTTTACTGTTGTATCACTCCCCCTGCTAGAAGAAACTGTTTACAGGGAGTTTCTTTTGAGATTGCTCTCCTCAACGATGAAATGGCAGCATGCAGTTCTCCTGAGTTCAGCAGTTTTTAGTGTTGCGCACTCTTCGGGTGAGAATTCCTTACAATTGTTCATAATCGGTTGTGTACTTGGCTGCTGTTATACTTGGTCCGGAAACTTGGGTTCTTCAATTGCAGTGCATTCCTTGTATAATAATGCCATGACACTGATTATAATTTTTTTATCATAAAAATTGTATTTGATTTGTTTCGGCAACTTTTCTTTTCTTTGATAAGTCATCTTATTTGCTCCAACCAGGAACTAAAATCTCGATTCCTTAACATAGCAGACGATTCCAATACCAATGAGTTATAAGCTCATTGGCGATATAAGATTAAATTCGTTGCTCAGCTTATAAAAACCATGTGGCAGTAAATGTATGCACAATGCCTTAAATCATGTGTCCGAACTTTTTTACTTTCCCTGGAATATATCATAACTAACTTGTAGAAATGTCTTATCCACGTTTGTCTAATACTTAGGACCTTCTTCAGCTTATCTGTTTTATCTAAAGTAATTTTAAATTATTTAACGACGAATCAAATAAATTTTTTTGTTTTTTAATTTTCTATTTTAATAACAGATGAACACATTTTGTGATATACATTCTATTAGTCTATTTAAAAATAAAATAAATATTTTTCGCAATTAAACGATAGTTTAGATTTCTCATGCATGTGTTAGTTTGGTATTTGAAGTGAAATAATAAGTCATAACAATTTGTACTTGTACTGGCATGTTTATATATTAAACTTTTTATTGATAAATTAAAATAATTGTCATGGTGATGCAGATGATAATATGGTGTCAACTTAGTTGGGATGTTATGGTGTACTACTGTTTTTTAGAGTCCTAATGTCTCAATAAAAAAATAAAAATTATTATTGATATTTCTCGGGCTGGAAGCCCATTAAAATATTTTAGGCTCAACAGAGAACCAGTTCAACTTAAGCAAATGTTCAATTCTACAAAATATAAGGTAAAATTAGATTAAGTGGCCCTTATGTGTTGGGTTCAACGAGCCGTTTTTTCACTTGAAAATTTTGGAGTTCGATCTTTGTTGTGGCAGCATGGTGATGTGACATATCTACGTCCTGTACTAAAATGCAGCGTGTGATGACTTTACATTAAAACAATGTTTCCCGCCAAAAATTTATGCAAGCTACAAATTTATCCATTTTTTAAAAAAAGATTAAATATCTCAATCGAACAAAATAGGTACATGTAGCTTGAAACTTTGAGAATATTTACACTACTCAGTCTCACACAACTCATAGAAGTTATGTCATTTTGCTAACTTAATATTCTCCTTAGTTGAGTTATAAAACAACCTTGACATTTGCTCTGAGGTATTTATTTCAAAATGGTGTTGTTTTAGTTGAGTCATGAAGTGGTTAGAGTATGACAAATACTTGTAAATTGTTCAAATTACCTGTGTCTCAGAGCATACATGGATTACTCAAGCAAGTTCATCAACATTTTTCAGTTTTACTTGATCGACACCCATGTTAAGTGAGATCATTTTTTTTTTTCAGATTTCATCAATTATCAAAACTTAAAAGAATTTTTTCAATTATCAAAATTTAAAGGGATTTTAATGTTAACAATCCCTTAGTTCAACATAAACATTATAAATAGATGAACAAATCCATTTTGAAATATAATTCTATTAATCATAATTGCTTTTAAAAAAAACTGAAAGAATACACGTACTGGTCGACAGACGAACATAGAATCGACCTTACCTTGATTGCAGCAGAGGGACAACACGAACAACAGCGGAACAACGGCTGTACATGATCGAGAATGTTGTTGCCAGTCTCGCAAGTAAACCACAATCGCTTTGACGATAGGAATACTCGACTTGCTCGTAGTCTAGATGCCTCTATTGATTACTGCAGGATACCAGTGGGGAAGGAAGAAGGGCGTTTCTCTTCTTCTCGGTGAAAAAGCATTGGTTTCTCTCTTACTGTAGAGAGTTTCCTTTTTGTCTCTTTTTTTATGGAAAAGAACATCAGTTTTGTTTTCTGAATGGATCACCCACTGTAAAGTCATTTTTGGCTTAATATATTACTAAGCCATATGGGCGCTTCTACACATATAAAAACCCATCTCATTCATTACTCAATTTGGGCTTTTCAATTGGCTCGGTCCACGATCTCGGTTTACGCATTGACCGACCGGGATCGGTTCAGTCATCATGGGCGGGCCACTTTTCCAACATCTTCCACTTGCACATGACGAAACCATAACTTGTCATGGGTCATGATGGAACTACTATCAATCATGATTAAGATCTCGCGTTATATAGATAAATAGACCGTGCGACCAGCATACGATGAGAGCATATTTGCTATACTCCTGTTAAGGATATATAATTGCTCATATCTCAATCCTGCTAGAAGGCGTCTCTCGTAGAATGGCTCCATTTTACCAAGGTGTATGCAACAATAGTACAATCTGCTGGAAATGTATGTCTTTCCTTAGTTCATAACCACACAATTGTTGTTTTTGAACTTCTCGATCTCATGTAAGTTTTACTCAAAGTTCAAACATCATGTGACGCACTACATAAGAGCCAACTTAGCAAACTTTTGAGACTAGTGCGAATGCGTCTAGAAACAAACTTTCCCTCTTACACCAAACAATCCACATAGTCGAATTTACTTGCCCAACTTGTCCCTCTTGGTTGAATCAACAATGACCATTAACAACAAGGTAAAGTAGTCAAACTCAACTACACGTTTTAAATGTGTTAAGGGTTTTAAGGGTAGGTAGTACAGAAAATCATATGTTCACGGTATGGTCTCACACTAGAAAAAACAAGATCGTTTATCAATCTTTTCCATCATCATGGTCACATATATAACGAACATGGTATGATCATGTGTTGTGGTGTTTTTTCCTTTCCTTAGAGGACCGCATGTTTGTACAACATTCTCAACACCACACAGAAGCTTCAGCTACAATGCATCTTGCCATCTAACCTTAATTCATGTCTTAACAGGATTACTTCTGACTTTAAGACAAAATATGCTAAAAGTCACTCAATTTTAGCATCTAATCATTTGATGATCAACATATGAATTTATCCTACAGTGTATGTATCTTTTCGTACGACTTTTCTTGCTTATTTTACAATGGGCTCACCACCACAAAATGTAACACGACCTCTTGATTGCGAATGCGCTCTCTTCTGCATTCAAAACCAGCCTCATCTTAGTTCTTCCCTCAACAAACTAGGAAACACTAAGATAAACACTCATGTGAGTTGTTTACATCTCTGTCCAATATGCTTTTCACAATTCTACAACAAATATCAACTCTTAAATTTTGCAATTGTGTATTACCAAAAATTAAGGGATTACATGCTTCGTGTGTCATACGGGTCCTAAGGAACTTATTCCCTATGAGCTTCTATTAATAGATCTACAATCTCATCTCACATGGATTTACATTCGAATTTCACTTTTTATTGTGAAACTTATACTCAAATTCACTTGTCCTTGTGCAACTAAGTCACTCACAAAATGATACTTGATCTTGATTTACTTAAACTATAATGTATCTTCTTGATCTTTAAGCAAATTGAGTCAACTGTCAGTAAGAACTGTCATGAATTTTTTAGGTGGTTAGTGTTAAGTAGATCATTACACTATATGGCCAACCTTCCACCTGCATTATAGGTGATGAAGCTATGGTCTCAACTTCTCTTACCACACACTTATATGTATTCCTCACTATTACGTGGAGTGACATTTCTGCCAAGCAAGGACACATAACCAGATATGAACTTCCTTATAGTTCATCATTACGTGGAGTAGCAATTGTTCCTCATGATGGGTGTCAAACTAGCAAATTAAATTACCTACTATAAATATAAATATGAATATAGCGATGAACATAGTCGAATCCATAGGGACTGGTAAATTAAGTCTAATTGCAGAAAGAAAGCAGTAAATAATAAAAGTGATTTGAGAAGATTAATTCGAAAGCCAAGACTATAAAGCGAGATTGCAAATAAAGAAAAGTAGTAATAATTGCATAAACAAATTAATCAAAATTAATAGTATAAAAATCTAGTCAAGGTATCGTCTCGGTATCACTTCTTGAATTGATCACAAGAACGAAAATATAAATCTCAATTATTCACATAGGCAAGTTATAGTTACATATGGCGCACTCAGTAACCAATCTCTACTTATTATTTCGGTTGCCTCGGAATGCCCTGCAGACTACTTCTCTTACCAATAAACAACCTTCGGGATGCCCTGTAGGATTTAATCTATTGGTAGCAATACACTAAAGAGACCTTACCCTAATCATTGAAATCAGAACGTCACAATTCATTTAAACCAGATTATTTAACTTCATTGACAATAATCGAGGCCCACATCTGAATTATGCTAAGTTACCACTTATTGTCAGATTGCAATCACGGATCTACAACCTAACTGGTAGAATAATACTTCGTCAATTAACTTAACCAACTGACATTAAATCAATCAACGAACTATTATTAACACATTGGAGAACAAGAATCAAATAAATATATGAATAAATCGAGAACAGTTAACACAATTATCCTCGCAATTCAATGAAGTTTAACCTTGACTAAACTTGACTAGAAAAGGAACTTAGTTGCACATAATGAAAATACAAACATAAGAGGAATAAACATCTGTTGGATCATGGGTGATCAACATTAAGTTCATTCTATGTTTTGATGATGAACAAAAGGTCTTGGTGATGAACATAACGTTTGACCTGAAGTGAAACACATTGGAAAGCTCAAAATTATGAAGCAAGCAACTGCAAGTGATTAACGTACGTCAATGATAATGCAATGTATGTTATGGATACTACAACGTATGTCATAATGGTGCAACGCAGGTTGAAATGGTGTTGACTGCAAACATAAGCTATTGGAAGGATGAAGGGACAAAATAACGTACGTGAGGAATCGCTAATGTACGTCAAAATAGAAAAAACATGATCAACGTCCATCAATGTAAATGCAACGTACGTTATCTGGAGCCATTACATGATCAACATACATCACAGGTTTGACAACGTACGCAATCTGAAGAACAAGATTGACAATGTACATAAGACATATTGCAACGTACCTTATGCATGGTCTAAAAAGTTGCAACTGCATTATATGCACTCCAACGACTAGTTTCTTCAAAGCAACAGTCATATGGCTTAGAAAGTCTATAAATACATAAATAAAAGGAAGAGAAAGGTGTGATGATCATATGCAAACATGGATCAAGCATTTAGTTCATTGCCCTCACTCCAAAACACCAAAGTCAAGCTAGAGCCAAAATTCAGAGCATCAACTTCATACATTCAAACTCTATCATAGTGCTTCATTCTTTGTAAATATTTTGTAAACATTGTGAGAGTGGGAAAGATTTTTTTGTTAGCCTAGAGAAAACAACTTTGTAAGGCTTTATAGGTATGAGCCGGAATCAACCTTGTAGGATTTAAAGGTGTGAGCCACAATCAACCTTGTTAGCCTTAGAGGTAAGAGCTGCAATCAACCTTGTTGTAGGATTTTGTTGGATTGAGCATGAATCAATCATCATTATAATGTTTTGGCTAAGTGAGACTTAGGTAGTGGACGTAGGCATGGTTGGCCGAACTACTATAAATTGCGATGTCGTTTTCTCTTTTCATTTCAACTCGCTTCAACTCTTTAAACTCAATGAAGGCATCGACAGAAAATTCTCCAACAAGGTCTGTTATTCATTCCTATGTTCTACCGAAAGATAACAATAGGTGGCTGCCAATTTTAATCTAAAAAGCATTTATATGTTTAATGACAACCCTAATGTTTAATTGTTCCAAAAATATCCTCCAAAGACTACTAAAATCGTCCTTCATGTTTCCTTATCAGAAAAGCCTTCAATCTTCATTGGTCTAGTTGTTTGAGTCAACAAGTCCACGTCAAATATAATTCTGTTGCGTCTTCCAATTACTACTCATTGTGTCATGGCCACGACGAGGACACCTCGAATATGATTTTTCCCAAAACAGTTCTAATTCAACCCTTTTTGCACCAAAGCATCACCTAGAGATTGACACGAACAACACAACATAAAACATATGAAACAATGGACATAAACACACAAAATAATATAAAAAATAAAATAAAATTATGCATGAAATGCATGCTAACACCTCATTTTATCGCAAGCCCTTACGATAACACATGACATTGTACAAGTATCTCACTTAGACATGTTATTTTCAAACCGGAATCGACGAACTGAACCGACCGGTCAAAACCATAACCGAACCAAAATTGGAATCGGCCGACCAAAACCAGAGGGTTGCGGTTCAGGTTCTTGTTCGACCTCTCCAAAAACTGTGGAAACCGTAGGTTCGAACCACCATTTATTTTTTTTTTCTTTTTTCAACTGTATAAATACCCCTCATCCTACCATTTTACACCATTTATTCTCTCTCAATCTCAATCTCTTCTACATTCTCACTCTCTCAAAATTCATTTTGCTCTAAATTGCTTTTATTAATTATTTATATATTTTATTATTGCAATTACGTTTTCTATATTTCTCTAAATTATTTTTTGCAATTACATTTTTTCAAATTCCTTCCACTTTTTTACTATAGTTTAATTTAGTTATTTTGCTATTTCATTACATTTAATTAATATTTGCATCAATGGAAAATTTTAGTAGAAATAGAAATTTTGAAAGTTTTGAAATTGAAACTATTGGAACTCAAGAGAGTCAAACTCAACCAATTCCCACTCAAATTCTAATTCTGATATTTTTAAAACTCATTTTAAGAAAATTTCTATTGTTTTTTTAATTTTTTTTTAAATTATGTGATGTAATTACTAGTAGAATAGTTAATTTGATTGGAAATTATTTAAAAAAAATTGGAACACAATGTATTATTAGCACTATAGTTAATTATTCAATATAACAAAATTTACAAAACGGAAAAATAATTGATGGGATAAACTAGAGGGTTAAAAAAAATTTCCAAAAAAAAGAGGAAACCGAACCGAACTAGAACCGGCGATTAAACCGTCGGTTGAACCGATCAAAGCTGGTCAAAACCGGTCAAAATTGGAATCGAACTAGAACCATACCAAACTGTGGGAACTACGGTTTGGTTCCGGTTTCAGTTCCTCCATTTGAAAAACTGAAACCGTCGGTTCTGGAACCGGCAACAAGTCTAATTTTACTCACTACTTTCCAACATCCTCTTTATATGCTGGATCAGTATTTGCTAGCTAACTTGACAACATAGCAAACTCTAGGCATTGCATACACCTAAGAATTTACTCCAAGACATGGTCTTGTAATCAATATGTGTACTCTATACTCCAAAAGACATCTATATGACATTCGTATGAAGAACATTTGTTGCACATTCTTCCTTTCACACCGTTCACGGACAATTGCACTTGCTAAGAGACTTGCTCTTAGTCACGTGGTTACTTATGAGTTATGTATTTCTGCATCTTAAATCGTTTAAGGACTTTTTTTGATACATTCCTCTTAGAGAGGAACAACAACTCACTTAAACGATCTCTTGGAGTATAACTACAAGGTCAACTCATAATGTATATCTCAAAATTGGATTCAAACCAATCTTTAGAGTCATTCAAGTATGCTAGACATTTTTTAGCTATGAGTCATTCACATAAGGTTAGAATGATAAGATTCGCCTTGGAATTATCACAACATACATGAATATAACATCCTTTGGAGATTGTCTAAGGTTGTACCTTGGACGACGAAACCATTAGGTTAAATCATGTAGGTTTCTACTCGAAACTCTCTATTTAGAAAAGGAGTATCTACATTTTATTAATGTAGGTCGAGGAATAGACTTGCCCAAATGCCAAAGTCTATTCGGTTGAGATAAATCTTTCAACAAGGTGAAGTTTCCAATCTTGTTGACTAAATCCCCTTTAAGCGATTATTGATGTCTTGCTCGATCCATCGTTCACATATCCACTTAATCCAATGGGTGAATGCCCTTTAGATATATTAACCAATCCTCAACATGATTCAATCTCAAATGTCATTTTGCACTTCCATTGCTTTAATCCATACAACTTTCACTGGGATGAGTGAACCTCTAACATACTTGCAAGTTTGTTCTTGACTTATGGGGTTTCTAAAAGGGTCACAATTGATTCATTTATTAAAGATATGTCGTCATGAAACTTTATCCCTTTTAGCTTTATGCATTTTCAAAATGCTCCCACTGGGTTTAAGCTCTATATAGGAACTCCTACTGGATTCAAGTTCCTTAATCTCACTATAAAATAGAAATCTTGCTCTCACTAAAGTCATGATCAGGAATATCCGTACACGCTTGAAGTAGATGAGATAAAAGTTGAATATCTCCAAGAATTTGTCGATGTATCCCTTTCAAAGAAAGAGATAACAATCATTCAGATCGATCTCTTGAGATTTTTTGAAAACCCAAGGATGTAATTTTCTAATTTACATTAACCAACTTTCTTATTCATCCCTCATCCTCCTCAAGAATTCTCCCACTTAGATGGAGTGATTTTAAGGGTATTAGTTCCTTAATCTGAAAGAAAGTGAAATATTTTCCACTTTGTCCCAGTGAAGAAATCTATTCACCTAGGAATGTGATTTCTTGTAACTCATTACTGTGCCATTCTAATTGTTTCACGAAGAAAGTATCATTTTTGACATAGCAGAATAACTAACACTTTATGCCTATTGGTCTTTATAGACCTAGGAATCATACACATTAGCAATACAACTCTTGGTTCCAAATGGTTTAGGTCATACCCTCAACTAATCCATAAACCATAAGATGTATAAGTAACAGACTTAGAGGTGTAGGAATAAACAACTGGTTTTCATTTCCCTTTCATCGTATTTGATCTCATCTTGTAGACGTTCACAATCTTAGTCGATCCACAAAGTTTTGTTTGATTATCATATTGACTTGCAAGAAGTAAGAACTAACTTGACCATTCTTACTCATTAGAAATCAAATAGATAAAAATGTACCTTTCACAATCATTTACAAAATTGATGAAGCACTAGGCTCTAGCCTTGTCGTTTCAATTCGTTGACGTCAAACATCAAAAGTGGATTAATAGCAACAAGTACTCATCTCAAAGTGCCTTTTTGAAATGATTCCTCTCTAGTATTCCCTCTTTGTAATGCTCACAATTAGACTACTTTAACTTACATAATTGCCTAATACTCCCACTTCAGCTAATCGATGCACTTGATTTTTCCAATGTGGTGGAGTTGGATGCATTAACTTCAAATAATCCTTCATGACCATGAATGGAAACTAGGTTTTCCAATATTCAAGTTCTTTAACTTAACTAAGAAATCACTTTTAATGCCAAAGCAGTCACCCATTCAAACATGGTCTAACAAATACCGTTATTGATAGAGCACAAATTGAAGGCAAAATTTAATAAGTTTGTGAAAGAATCTAATGCAAGAAAATGATCGTCTTTTGCACATGAATAGCTCACACACACAAATTCCTTAAAATCCCACTTTCGAATTGTTCCTTGCATGCTTAACTTTTTCCTTATTGGAACTAGCTGGAGTCCGATGAAGTCACGTCAAAATTTCATTGTGAGGATCCTAAAGTTGAATTATCATCAGCTAACAACGGAATTCAATTAAGAACATTAAACAAAGTAACTCTTCTCACTTGCATGAGCTTGAGAAAAATACCCTCAAAGGTGTGTCACTTCACATATGATGTGCCTTTGGTAGTTAACATTTTACTCGAAAAATGTTGACGATGTTCATGATCAAGGATTTCCTCAAATTCTGTCTAGTCTCCACTTCTTAAGGACTTAGGTTCTTAAACCTTTTCCTTACCTTTGTATTGGAATTTATCCAATAGAATAAGACATTATCAAATTCCTCACAATATCATGTTTGAGATAAACATGGGCTAGATGAAACTTAGTTTGCTCATAACTTCTAGGCAAGAAGTGGATAACAACTTGGACCTTGTCCTTGATCAAAGTATGACCAATATCACCAGCTCTCTAATCATATAGGGCTTTCACCTTTGCTCGTATGATTAGGACCTTTGTAATAAGTATAAACGTTGATGATCAACGATCGAGAGCTCTAGTTAGTGTCACACTAACTAGTGTTACGCCATTATATGGGCAACATGAAAAATCCTTCCAAGTTTTGATGATCTACAAAACAACTGAAAATTTAAGCAACACACATTATAATTAGGCAACACACACTATTGGTTGAATATTCCCACTAGATTTAATGAAAAATGGCATCAACGCACGAATATACTAGCTTAAATTTCTCAGTTGATGCATCTAAGCGTGTTAATGATGAAGTACACACATTGATAGTGTCCCTACACTTTTGGAACTTATTAAAAATTGAATATGGAGACATTAATGATGAAGAACACATGGATTTGAGTTCTCGATATTTCTGAGTAAATCATTAGAGCTCGTTAAGAAGCATTAAGGCCTGTTGTCAAATATATAACTCAGATTGATCAAAGCTGTATCAACGGTCTTAAACTGATGGAACATTAATGATTCAAGAACGTTTGCTATTGAGTAAAGGTGAAATCTTTAGATACTTTCAACAATGCACGCTGGTAATCAAGAACGCACGTAGCCATTGCATTGGTCAGTAAATGAAAAATCGGATACGCTCATCGGGAATTTAAAGATTTGAATATTCTTCGTACAAGAATGTGTCAGAATCAAGAAAAGATCTTTGAAGTTGATAATGCACGTTGACACTTCAACAAGGGACGTTGATAGAATTATCAAGGCATATGTTCTACCAAAGATATGAAATGTCACTAAAGCGTGTTGATGTATATTAACTGCTCTCTTAAGTCAATTAAACTCTAACGTTAAGTTGATTAACCAGAATCTCTTCGTAATTAAAACCCCCACGTTGCATTAACATTGATTTGTGAACTCCCACATTAAGTTTGATCTTAATCCAGAAGATTTATGTCGACCTATTTCTAATTTGTGTGCAACTCCTTCCACCTGTGAGCGATTCTAAACACATGATAAATCTCTCGATTACCACGCATACAATCAATTGTCGAATCAAAACACTGGTAGAATCAATCCAACAATAACATATATATCATAGATGGTTCTCAATTCACAAATAAATGAGCAAAGCAACAAGACCCATTCACAAATTCATCCTAGGGTTCATCATATGTAGATGCATGTTGAGTTTAGCTCATGTTGAGCCTGATCCATCTCGCATAAGCCTCAAAGATCAGAAACACTACCCAACTTATTCAATTATTAAAACATTCATTAAAGAATTTGTTATTTAAAACATAAGCGATATAAAACGGGTTTATATAAATCAAATATTTTTGGATAAATATATCAAAATAATACAAGTGAGTAAAATCAGTATAAGTGTATTAAAATACAAAAAGGCAACCTAGTAACCCAACAACATCCTGGTGTGGAACTCTATATCAGAAATAGTAGAGCCCGAACAAAAGGGCATCACTAACCAATAGACACCTAACTGGTGTCCAAGATGCGGTGTAGTTGCCAAACCCAAAAACTATCTACCTGAAAGATAGGAACAAACATAGACAGAGAAACAAATGGGGGTAAAATCCAGTGAAGAAAATACTTCAGATTGCCTTACACGTGCCTCACAAGAACTGTTTTGAAAAAAATTAGAAAAACCACATGCAGGTATAGATAGATATACTTATATATAAGTATATATACCTACTATATAGTTAATAACTTTCAAAAATTATTTCAAAATCTTTTGCAATCAAAACAAACATCATGCAAGAAAACATTTCCAATACTATCAATAACAATAGCATAATACCGGTGATTGGGAACTAATAACAATAACAATAACAATAATCAAAAAGTATGTGTGTCTGGCCGGATACACGACTACCACCAACCCTGGTAACTGGGTCATTACTGTGCATTGGTATACCAAAGGCTACGTTTACCCCACGTAGCATATGTGTCCTGTATTAAGTATATATATAACTTTTAAATAAAAACAATTAATCAGGCAATTAAAGCATATCAAAAATAGTGAGGGATATATAGCACATATATATCAATTCAAAACAGCAAGCTGATTATTAAACACATAATCAGGTTATTAAATTAACGAATCCTTAGATTAATCCAATTTCAGAAATATGTTCTGAATACATAAAAAACAATATAGCTAGAAGACACATCTTATGTGTCTGAAGCTGTCATCCACTCACCTAGATGTCCAAGCAATCGGTCAGGCACCACTATCTGGCGGTTGATCATGCTAACAGAAATAAGAAGCTGTAACAATAACCAGGAACAATGCATATATCAGAAACAATCAATAGGATGTTGGTACGGTACTATGGCTGCATCAAAATGTGTGACAGACCTAGATACTCAAACAACGCATGAAATCTATCTGAAACGATAAGGAACAATTATAATCAAAGACCCAACCACGGTGTAGAATTATACTTTGGTCACCAGACTTCAAAAAATTATGAATCAGTCCCCAAAATATTTCAAATTTAATATTGATCCTCAAACAGTCCAAAAATGATTAATCGATCCTCTAAATCCCAAAAATATATAATTTAAGTCTCCAAATAAACCAAATAGAATTTTAGTCCCTAAAATGCCAAATATCACTTTTGGTCCTCCATTGGCAAATTACCAATTTAATGCAACTTTCAATTCAACCGATAGAAATCAATTCTTAGCAACCACATTTGTTATCTTAATCCTAAGAACTTAAATGTACAATTGGTTTCTCAAAAACAACTCCAAATATACACCAATTCGTCAAAAATTGAACTCAACCCTAACCCAACCAATAACTCATCAAATCATGCGATTCAAGGCTTAAATCAAGTTCCTTTAACCTCAATGAAGTCCAATCTAACAACCCCTAACATCCATTGACTCAGAATCATCATAAAAATTCAAACCCTAGATCATTTGTGTCAAAATGGATTCTAGGAATCAATGCATGAAATGAGTTAAATACAAGGAAAGAAATGTAATCTTACCTCTGAAAATGTCCTAGAGTGATGGAGGAACAATGTGGAAAAGTTCCAGACGAGTTGAGAGAGGAGTGAAATAAATGAGGAAAGTTGGGTTAGTGAGTACTTTAGAGGCATCTGAAACACACCTCACGTACGTGAATTTATGTATTATGTACGTTAGGAGGCTCATATAAGTAACACAACATTACGCATGTAATAGGGGTCAAAACTCATATATGGAAGTTTCAGACCCGACCTCACGTACGTTACTTAAATTTCTCACGTATGTTGATCATCTCAACTTTGCCTAGCTCACGTACATGATGTTATTTCTCACATTCATGAGGCAAATCCATCTTACTTACTTAACACAACATCTTACATACGTAAGATGCCTTGAATTGCACTCTCACGGCTTCTCTCGCTCCGAACGCTTCATGACTCGTCCTTAAAACTTAACAACGTCAAGCCATCTGCAATTACCCTCATTGAACATCGAAGTTCATCCACTAAAACTCCAACATCAACGAGATCAATTCAAATCCAATTAGAGAGCTACAAAACTCTTAACCAAAATGGGCGGGATATTACAAAAACCAAGAGAGAAAGAGGGAACCCATTGATAATCCTCCAATCTTAAAGAAATCCACCCAATATTGGTGTAAATCCTCTCCAAAGACCTTCTCCTCTTGATACCTAAATCTCCAACTCTCTGTTGTTCTGTTCTTGTGTCCAAAATGATGACCTCCATGGTCTAAAACCCAAAAACCCCATAAATAGGTCAAAATTGGGCGGAGAAACAAAGCTGGGTAAGATACGGGTAAAGACATGCCCGTGTCTTACACGTCCCGTATGTGTCTTTCATTAAACTTCGTCATTCCAACCATTTGATGCATGTTTTTACAAGGCTAGAAAGACACGAACAAAAATCAAATTACACGGCCGTGTCTTGATCTCTCAAGTTGTGTCTTGCTTTCTGGAGGTACATTTAATGTTGACAAAAAGGACACGAGCAAAAAGGCCATTAGACGGCCATGTAATATGGTATCAGACCTTGTCTTTACTTTTGCACATATGTTTTGCAGTCAGATGCACGTTTTGACTTGGACTTGTCACACACTGAAGAAACAAGAAATTACACGCCCGTGTCAGTTTTGTAGACCGTGTATTGCTAGTGGTGCCTCAAACTTTGTCGTTTAGTCTTCGTTTTGGTATGCTTTTGTTTAATTCCATCCAGACACCATTACTTGACCTGAAAATGCAATTATGAATGATTAAAGTGCCAAAACTGACCAATAACGCTCGAAATACAACAAAAAAATAAGAAATCAATAGTATAAATATGTATAAATGAATATTTATCAAACTACCCCACACTTAAGATTTTTCTTGTCCTCAAGCATTCAATAACTTAAAACAATTAAGAACCTTAAGCCCCAATCACCCTAAATACGCCCACATAGTGCAAAACCAAAACCAATATGCATCGAATATTCAAGAGAAAACACAACTATCACCAGGATAGCCGACAATCTTAAAAATATCGTCTCCATACTAGTAATGCTCCCCAAAAGGATATTTAAATTCACACCTCACAAGTTAAAAGTTACACCCTATCTCTCAAGGTGTTTAGGTGTAGTGTTTACGCTCAAATCGATTCATAGCAGTGCTTTCCAAAACTTGGCACAAAGTCAAATCGTAACCACTATTAGCTTCAATCAAAACACCAATAAAAAGGCCTTTACTTGGGCTTGTAATGGGGCTAAACAAAGGTTTAATAAGTTGAGAGAAAATAAAATAATAAAAACAAGTGACACATGCTAGCTACACACATAAATTGTTAATGCAAAACAAAATCACATGTCTTGTTTTAAAAACACGGTTGTCCCAAAAAAATTCACTTTCTTTGCGTTGCTTTTCTCCCTTCTTTCTTTTCTTTTTTTTCATTTTTCATTTTTTTCATTTTTTTCTTTTTCTTCTTTTGTTTTCAATAAGGGAGGCAACATCACTTTTTCACAACAAATTTAAAACTAGGACAACCATGTATTCATTATAGCATAAAATCCTTTGTAAGACATGTCCAAATAATCATGAAATCTTAGCATTAACAAAAAAAAATTAATTTGGAAAAGTATCACTTATACAAATCTCTTAACTTAGGTTGCAATTGTTGAAGGTTTAGAACAAAAATAGAGATGGTTAGTTGGGTTTAAAACAAGAAAAAAGGCTAAGGCTCAAAGTAGTGGACTAAGGATTTGATAACATAGTTAGATGCTCAAAGAAAAGGATGAAGCAAATGGTTAACAAACAATGCCTTTTATTGTTTCGGTGTTTCAATTGAAATGGTGTGGTCTTCAAAATGCACTCTATAACAAATCCCAGTAGGGGCTTACTATGAACGTCACACAACAAGAAAACAAAGTGTAAATGTCTCAAATTCTCACGTAGGATTGTGTGTGAATTTAAGCTATGCATTCCCTTTCATCTCTATTACTAGGGGATGTTTTTCTTCAATCTAAGATGCATAGAAACCCAAGTTTCACATAAATGGGTATATTAGAACTTTTGGACCTTAAGATACTTAAAAGTTCCAAATTATCAAATGTTTAAAGACAAGCTCACCTAAAACACATCAAAACGGAATTAGCAATTCACACAAAACAGAATGCAACATGCAAAATGCAAAGGAAAAAAACGTGAGAACACATAATGCACAACAATTTTTTTATAATTTTGACCAATAATTACAATGCACCAACAATAAAAAGAAAAAAGTTCCCCTTCATACCCCACACTTAAAAATGGACATTGTCCTCAATGTTTGCAATAAAGCACAAAATTAAGTGAAAATGGGTAGAGGGAAAATAAAGAGTTCTGGAACTTTCCTGAAAATAGGTCTGTAGAGAGTTGAAAGTTGGCATGAATTCCATTGAAAACTAGGAGAAGCCTTGCAAAATAAAAGAAAAACACAGAAAACACAGAGACAACATATTAAAATATAAACACAACTCCACCTATGAATATAATGTCAACAAAGGACAAAATAAAGCAATAAGTGTCCACAAATGTAATGTTTGTCATCCTGCTCATTTTTTCATACAAGAAAGCAGATTTAGAATTTTATAAATGAAAGAGTACATAATGCTAACTCCCAACATGCATAACTAAATGAGAAATTCGTCATACACAAAACTCCAATATGTTGTGATGACAATTGATCCAAACAAAATGAATAGATGATGTAGTGAAAATGGCTAAGAATTTGTTTTTTCATTCAAGAATTTCATCGAGCATTTGGTGGACATTCATTTTTAATCAAAATTCGATGTAACACTGATGCACAAAGTACCCAATATAATTCTTTTACACCTTTTTTGAACCATCCACATGCCCTTTACACATTAACACTCCACATAATTCACATTGATCATCACAAATAATTCATCAAGTACCCACCAAAATGCATTCAAGCATTTTATCGACCATTTGGTGGGCATTCATTTTAAGCATAAAATCATCAAACAAATTCACCCAAAACAATAATCAATGATGGATTCATTGTCAATTATGTCACGACCCGAGTCGGGCCGGTGATCAGCGTAATCGACGTACAAGGTGAACTGTCTGTGGAAGCCCAGGTCATCTCGCACAAGCCTCGGAGATACAGATATTCTACCCAAACAATCCTTTATCAAAATATTTATTTAATAAACTATGATATACAAAAAATAGTATGAGTATAATACTATTGAAATAAATATGAAACCGTCATAATATATTCAAAATCCAAAATACAAAAGTATAGCTCAATATCCCTACAGAAACCCAGTATGCAACTCTAACTACAAAATACAAAAGTAGAGCCCGAGCGTGGGCACTCACTGAATAGCAAAGAATGCCTTACTAGTGATGGGGTACTAAACAGATGCTGAGCATCAAGATATATGCTAGACATACAAAGAAGATATACAGAAATAAAATGGAGGGTCAGGACCCAGTGATGAAATAACACTCCAGATTGCCTCATGCGTGCCTCACACAGACAGTTTTGAAAACCATTGAAAAGATACCACACACGCATATACCGATATATCATATATACACACAACGTATGTAATAGCTTTCAAAAAATGTTTTACCAAAATGTTCGCATACAGAGCAGACAGCATGCATTTCGACAATATATATATATATAACAGAGTCATCATATTGGACTATAACATAGTGTACATAATAGTATTGTGGACTCAGCCACTAGGCAGAACATAGCATGTATCTGGCCGGATGCACGGCTACCACTTTACCCCAGCAACTAGTGTCTTCATATAGCATTGGTATATCAAAGGTTACGTACCCCGTAACTAGGTCTTCCAGATCATAATATATTTTTACCATAATATAACAGACAATCATGCAGTACATATTTCATATTTTCAGAAAACATATATATTCCAATATATATATATTTACAGAGTAAAGCGTTGGTTATTACAAACCACATAAATCCGATTAATAATTAACCAAATAATTATTAGTCAGATTTCATGTCATATCCCGATACATTAAAAATGATATAAGTAGGAAGACACAACATATGTGTCTAAAGCTGCCATTTCACTCACTTGGAATCCGAAACAAAGGATCCAGTCAGGCACCACTGGTAGGTGGCTGGTTGTGCTGGCAGGAATAAAAAGCTGGAGCAGATACATCCATAACTGATATCAAAAAATAATGTTGGTACTGTGGCAGTACCGGATGAATGATATGCATATGCAGATGCAGACGCTCAGAGATGCTGAAACTCTAATCCGAATGATAAACCATCATTCACAACCCAAAATTCAAAGTCCACGTAAAATTATAGTTTTGTCCCCAAGACTCGACTAAGTTCTAAATAGCCTTCAAAGTACTCTGGAACTGCTAATTAGTCTTCGAGGTAGTTAGAATTCTCAAAATAGACCCCCAACACTAAGAGGTGCAAAGATGTGCAAAATTACATATTTGGTCCTTTAGAACAAAGCCTCACTCGAGTAACCCAGAGGGCTTTGGTGTTGTCAAAGGCTTACACCTAAAGACTAATGCAAGTGTACCTATTGTCTATAGCAAGTAGACCATTGAGTACCAAGTGTAGTATCCAACAGATACTACTATTATTAGTTACTCACCCTTCCTCTATTATCTAGCCGGCAAATTAAATGATTTCGAATATATAAACTAACTAAGAACAAAATCAAATTAAATAATAGAATAAACGATGGGAAGATGACACCTAGACGCTGAATTCCCCTAGACCGAATTAAGTAATAAGGACTCGCTATTCAAATAACCATTCAGGCAATTGGACCATGGAAATTCCTAAGGTATATTAACCTCTCTCTCGAGTTGGCTAATGCCTAACGACTAGGTTGATTAACCATAATCTCTTCCTAATTAAAACCCCTAACGTTGCGTTAACACGCTGCTCTATGAATTTCACTATTAAGTTTGACCCTAATCCGGATGATTTATGCCGACCTATCTCTAGGTTTACATACAATTCCTCTCAATTATAAACGCTCTATTATAAACAGAATCTTTAGATTGCACATGCACGAAACAATATTGGAATCGAAAAGCTAGCAATAATCAATTCAACAATACACATTATAAATCATAATTGAGTCGCAATCCATAAATCAATTGAATCAACAACACAATCCAACATCACATAATCTGTCGAAGGTTCATCACATATAGGTACACAATATCATTAGTTCATAATTATGGAGAGATAAACAACAAAAACAAAGAGAAATCCAGAGATAGAAGGAAAACCCATGATTGAATCCTCCAATTCTTTGTGAAATCCCTTCGTTCTTGATGCCCAATGATGTTCTCCTTCGTTCCTGTGTTCTATGACCTTTAAAGATCTATATTTATGTCTCCAAGTCGGCTCTCCTTTGAATGAATGCCAAAACCCACTTAAATAGGTGAATTAGGGCAATTGAAGTAAGACACGGGAACGGGTACGACCGTGCCCAAGCAGCTCCCATCGGTGTGCCACAAAAAATACAAAAATCTTCGGCTTAACACAACACACGGACACGGTTTCTATCCGTGCCTAATCCAAATATGTATGTGTCTTTCATTTCTATATGTGGATTGGATGAACTTTGGCTGGGTAAATACACAGACATGGGATTGTGTCCGTGTCCAAGGCTCTACTGATCGTGTGTAACAAGAGCTGTACGTGTGTCTCGGTTGTCAAGTTCCAGTGGATTCCACGGCCTATCCCACGGCTGTGGACTTCAAATTCCTGTCCGTGTGTGTCCAGTCTTGCATGGTTTTGCTTCCTCAAGTCTCCCACGAGCGTATCTTGTCATTCCAAGGCCGTGTCTTACTCCCAATGCCTCAAATGTCATCGTTCAGGCCCCGTTTCGACTTGTTTTCATTCAATTCATCAAGACATCATCAATTAACCTGAGAAACACAATATAAAACGTAGAAGTACAAAAACCAATGACAAATGCTCAATTCATACTCAAAACAATATAAATTAATGCACATAAATACGTATAAATATGCGTTCATCAAACTACCCCACACTTAAATTTTTACTTGTCCTCAAGCAAAGGAAGAATTAAAACAAAGGAAAAAACATTTCAATCAAATTTAAACTACCGCGGCATGGAACTTCACATTAAATGTCAACAAAAATAAACTGAGTAGCAGAGAATCTAAGAGATGCATATATCACTAGTCAATTCAAATCAAGGTCCTAAACCACACACGAGTTAGAGCTCAAAGCCAAAGTAGTCGATTTGACTCGATCACCCATTCAAGTCATTGATTCAATTAAACATAAAACATTTAAGTATAAGACATTTATGGGCAAATTCGATAATAAACATACATTAGTTGCATACTTTTAACATTTTGGCTTGCATTGCTACAAACACAATTAGTAAATATCGAGCCCAACCTTAGTACTTTATTTTGTACACTTGAAGTTTCCACCATAAATGATAGTTTGTTTGACGTGAAAACCACTCATTTGTGATGAGTGTTTCCGGTTACTAAGACAACCCTTCGTGGCAGTGCTTTGCATACTCATGTCTAAGACACCGGGGTAAGGATCGAACCCCATCTACTTGTCCCGGTTTAGGTTCAAGCAAACCAATAAACTTTAAATTTCATTCATTTTATTCAATATCGTGCCCACATTTAGTCAACCATTTCATTTATTAAATAATGATTTAAACGAGTGACAAAACCAAAGCAACCAATTTGGCCACAAGCTCGAAACTAATATGGATCTAGAACATACAACTCAAATCTTCCAGTAACACATGCATATCAAAATTCTCAACTAGTCAATCTATTCATATCAATAAATAACATGCATCCCACAGCCACAATATCAAGAACTCGATCAAATTTTTAAAAATTCACCCTAATTTACCCCTAAAACTTAAATTTTGCATTGTCCTCAATGCAAAGAATTAAAACACATAAAGCAAATGAGAAGGGAGTAAATTAGAGAGTTTTGGAACTTCGCTGAAATTAGGTCCCCAAAGATGAGTCTTGGCTCGATCCTCACCTAAAGCTGTGAGAGTCCCTTGCAAAAAAACAAAAACAACTAAAAACAAATAATAACTAACGTAAAACATAATCTGAAATTTAAAACAAACTAAAAGAAACGAAATGTAAACTAAAATCAACTAAAACAAACTTGAGTTGCCTCCCAAGAAGCGCTTCTTTAACGTCATTAGCTAGACATTAGTGCATGACCAATCATGACGTCTTATACACGTTGTGCAAAGCGATCGCACCAACTCCTCACACCGGCTTGCTACACTGAGTCACCTTATTGTTCTTAACACCATATGAAATGACATGTCTCTATGGATTTCGCTTGTGGGGGTGGTGGCTCATGCTCCTCTTTTTTCTCCTTACGCCACCGAGCCTTGTGCTTTTTCTTCTTCACTCTAGGCACTGCTTCATTGACCTTTGGTGCACTAGATGACTCCTCCTTGTTGGGTACCTGCACCACGCCAGAACAAACAACCTCTGGAACCGAATGTGAGTCAGAATGGTGTTGAATCTTAGAGTCCTTAGTTTGCACACATTCATCTCTGACTCTAAGTGTCAACACCCGATCATAAACATCAATAATGGACTTAGTAGTAGTTAAGAAAGGGTGTCATAGGATCAATGGTGTTTCCAGACTACTCATCATATCAAGAATCATAAAATCAACAGGAAACGCTAAACCTCCTACCCTAACCAAAACATTCTCTATAATACCTCTAGAATGCACAACAGATTTATCAGCTAAATGCACTGGCACCCTAGATGGTCTGAGTTCTCCTAAGTCCAACTTCTCAAATAATTCAGCAGACATCACATTCACACTAGCCCCTAAATCAGCTAATGCATTTTCAATATGTAAACTACCAATAAAGAGAGGGACAAAGAAACTCCCTGGGTCCTTTGATTTCGCAGGTAGCTAAAGTGATGTCTGAGGTAACTCAACATTCTCTTTCTTCTTAGCTTCAACCAAAGGTTGTTGCTGCTCTGTTTCAATGGTCGGCTTCTCACTGGCACAAATGGCCACTTTGACTTGCTCCCTTCTAAGTAGTGCTGCAGGATATGGAATCCAAGGCTTGTATTCTCTAAGCACCTTTCTTGGCTCAACCCTTTCCACCATATTCGCCTCAACATCTTTCCTTGGAGCCTCTTCTTCTTCTTTGCATCCATCCCCTTCACTCACAAAAATAGCATTCACATGCTCCCTTGGATTTGTTTCAGTGTTGCTTGGTAGGGAGCCCGGTTGCCTTTTAGATAGCAACTTAGCTATCTGACCAACTTTATTTTCCACATTATGGATAGATGAATCCAAATTTTGAATTAAAGCCACTTGGTTAATTAATGTAGTCTCTATTTAGGTGAACCGCTTTTCTGAGGTCTCGATATATTTGCCCATTAGGCCCTCAAAGTTGGACTTTACTGGTTGCTGTGGTTGCTGAAAACTAGGTGTTTGAGTCTGTCTCTGCTGATTCGAACCTCCCTATGAAAAATTTGGGTTATTTCTCCACCCTGGATTGTAAGTGTTGCTGTAGGGATTGTTCTGCAAATACGGACCATTACTCATATAGTTCACCTATTTCATGCCATCTTGAGTCCCTTGACCATCAACATAGGCTGCTTTCTGTGCTTCAGAGAACCCATCCATTTTCTTACTCAAAGCCTTAACCTGAATGGCCAAGGCAGTCACTGCATCCACACCAAACACCCCTGTTGGTTTAGCTGGCTTAGAACGTGCTGAGTGCCACCGATAATTATTTATAGCCATTTCCTCAATCAATTCATACGTAGCCTCTGGTGTCTTGTTGTCCAGGGTACCTCTTGCTGCAACGTCAATCATTTGTCAAGTGCTGTGAATTAACCCATTATAGAATGTCTGAACTTGGATCCAGGTTGGTAAGCCATGATACAGACATCTCCTCAACAACTCCTAGGACCTCTCTCATGTATCATGGAGAGACTCAAACACAATTTGTGCATAAGAAGAGATGTCGTTCCTCAGCTTGTCAGTCTTGGTAGGTGGAAAGTATTTCAGCAAGAACTTCTTTGCCATCTGATCCCATGTGGCAATCGAACCCATTGGCAAAGAATTCAACCACTATTTTGCTCTTCCTTTTAATGAGAAGGGAAATAACCTCAACCTTATTGCATCACTCGAGGCACCATTAATCTTGAATGTATTGCAAATTTCAAGAAAAATTGCCAAATGAGCATTCGGGTCCTCATCTCGTAACCCATCGAATTGCACCAACTGCTGCACCATTTGAATAATGTTAGGCTTGATTTCAAAATTGATGGCCACCACCGCTGGTCTCACTATGCTAGACTCTGTCCCCATCAAATTCAGCCTAGCATAATCTGACATAGTCATTGGCTGAAACACCGGATTATCCTGAACAACCCTGCCAGGAGGCTGTTCTCTCTGAATTTGATCATTACCCTCCATCCCGCCCTATTCCATATCAATCTCCTCTTCCCTCTGTCGAAGTCTATTTCTGAGGTTCTGAAGAGCTGTCCTCTCAATCTCAGGATCTGCCTCAATTAATCCAGAAGAATTCCCTCTGGTCATATACTAACAAAATCCTGATGAAAACAACACAACAAGCCAAAAACATAATCCCGAACAGATAGACAAAATAAAAATACAAAAAGGCACTATGAAGTACGAAAAACAAAACAATG
>CAODLS011459991.1:0-17777 GCA_948243855.1 Flueggea neowawraea | reverse complement strand
TGAACTAAATACTTTATGCATCTAGATGTGATGAACCCTAGATTGACCATTTGATTGTTGGATTGTGTTATTCATTCATTTTATTTATGGGATGGAGACTCAATTATGATTTTTAGTGTTCAATTGTTGAATTCATTGTTGTTGGCCTTTCAATTCCATTATTGATTCATGCATGAGTAATCGAGAGATTTTGTACATAATAGATCATTCATAATTGAAAGGATTTGCATGCAAACCTAAAGATAGGTCAACATAAATCCTCCGGATTAGGGTCAAACCTAATAGTGAAATTCACAAATCGATAAAATAACAGTAGGGTTTTAGTTAGGAAGAGATTTTGGTTAATTAACCTAGTCGTTAGACGCTAGCTAACTTGAGAGAGAGGTTAAGATATTATAGGAATTTCGACGGTCCAATTACCTAAATAACTATCTGAGTAACGAGACATTGTCACTTAGTTCGGTCTAGGGGGATTCAACATCTATGTGCCGCTTTCCATCGACTATTCTATCCTCTTGACTGTGTGTTTGTTTTTTGTGTTGATTTCCATTTATTTTATCTATTTGAGATCACTTAATTTGTCGGTTAGATAATACAGGGATAACAAGTAGCTAATAATCATAGTCTCTGTGGGATATGACACTCGGTACTCATATGTCCACTAGCTATAAATGATATGAGCACTTGTCTTAGTCTGTAGGTGTAGGCCGGTGGATTACCAAGCATCCACCTTTAAATCATTCCTTTGCAAGATCTTTTGAACCGTTATCCTTTCTTTGCTTGTAAACCATTTTAAAATGTTTCTTATTAAACTTCAACTTTTGAACCCAAGTTGAGAGGCCTTTTATTAGCTAAATGTGCTATCAATTCTATTATATATGTGTGTGTTGTGATTTAGTGTTTAATAGGCCATGAATTTACATTAATTTTATGCTTATGATATCCATATTTATGGCTCCTCCATAGTGAATAAAGTAGAGAAACTGGAAGCTAAAAAAGGAAAAAAAGGATGGATGATAAGATGGAAGAGGGGTAACCTTATGGATGCTTTTTAAGGAAGACATGAATTTTATTTTAAATAATCGTGCACATTAGTGTTTTGTGCTTGTTTAGATTACATACATTTTGTAGCATATTCTTCATTGTGTCCTCTCACCTTTAATTACAACCTAGTCTAAGTCCTTTTTTATCGGTGTATCAGTTCGAATTTCTTTTATTGGTAGGGATGCAACAAATTGCCAAGTCATATAAAGATCTGCTACGTGTTGATTTGAGAGTTAAACACATAGCCCAAACACTTTGAGTTATTGAGTGAATTATTTGCAATGGTGTGGTTTTTAACTCTTCCTTTGGGGCTATATCGATGTGGGACTTAACTAGCTAAGGTGGTCAACTAGCCTAGCGCTAGTTATATTCTTCTCTAAATGTTTAGTGAATATTAACCTGGATTACGTTTTAGGGGTAACAAGGGTGATTAGAGGCTAGGTGTTTAGTGATTTATCTTGTTTTGCTTGGGAACAAGCAAAGGGTTGAGTATGGGGAAATTTGATACACATATTTTATACGAGCATTGATACACAATTTTGGACTTAAAAGAATTATTTTGAGATAGTTTTTAACTAAATTCCTTGTGTTTTGTTTTTATAGGAAGAAAAGTGGGAAAATACTAAAAAATAGGGAAGAAAGGGACAAGAGTGAAAACTATAGCGATGCAGGACTAAGTGTAATTGGGAAAAAATGCCGATTGAGGATTCAAAACTAGATTTTGGCTAGATTCGCAACTTTTTAGAATCCGCTTTTGCATTTGGACAGAATTTAGAATCAAATTTAGAATTAGATTTTTTACTGAACTTCCTAAAAACCTAATTTTAGAGGGTTTTAAAGAGGGACGACCCATAGACTATAAAAAATGTATTTCCTTACTTTCTGAACACTTTTTAGAAGACTTAAGGCATCAAGACTGATAGCAATTGAAGGTTTTCAATGAGTGAAATAGAATACAACAAGATTCAAAGTTTATTGATTATTTCTTCTTTTTAAGTCCAATGACTATGTTTTATTTGTTTCTGTTGATTATGTTTACATTCGTTATATGTAACTAAACTTCAAGCTAGGGTTAAGGATGTAGCCTAGCTTGGAGTATTGATTGAAGGATTTGAATTGATTTTTTGCATTTAATGATTCATCTTATTTTTATGTAGTGACATATTGTCTTTGATTTGATTACAATTTCTATGATTGGACATCATAAATATTTGTCTTAGGATTTGTGTGAAGGATCGACGGATGAAACATGAATCGTACACTAGGACAATAGACAATCACGGGTAGAATAGATATATTTTTGCTTGAGTTTGAGAACAATAGATTGAAGCTTTTAATAGGTTTATATTAGTGTGAGGTCGGCGGATAAACACAATTGATATCTGTATAATTTCAATTGCTCGACAAAGATCTGTAACGGATTAATTGTCATTATTCATTGTCTGTGTCAATCCTAGATTTGAAAGTCAATTTATTAGTTAGGTGAAATATATAGCCCTAACTCCTTAATTGCCTTGTGTTGTTCTTTGAGATTTGCTGCTTTTACGTTAATTCTTCCAATCTCGTCAGTTTACTTTATTTAGTTCCATTTAAATTCAACTTTTTTTATTATTAGCATGCAATCGTAGTTAATCTCCCACTCCCTTGCGATTCGACACCTTGAATACTCTGGGTTTATTCTAAATCGATTTTGTACACTTACAGAAAATAACGATTAATTACTATTTTCTAGTGAAGTTTGAACTATCTGATGAATATATTAATGCATTGTTGTGGACCATGGGTTATTAGGTAAAACTATCAGACAATACAATTTATTACTATAGATATTTCACCGAAAGCATTGGTTGCTTAGGTTTATTCGTACTCTTCGATATTATAACATAATTTATTGAACCAAAGTTTGGTTCACATGGATATTCTTCCTAAGTTTTGATGATTAATAAAATATGGAAAGAGTTAAGTTACGCACGCAAAAACTAACTTGTGCACGCAATATATTCTTAGTTTTCTTATTGCGCATGCAACAACTGATTACACGCATAAACCTTTATATAACTTGAAGAAAATAGGTCAGACATAAGGTAAGCTCCAAAGATCAGTTGAGCGCGTAAATAATAAGTTATGTATGCAAAAGACAAGGTTGCACATACAATTATACAGCAAAAACTTGTCAGAAGTAACATAAGCTACTATGTGATTGAAAGGATAAAATTACACACGCGACAATTGAGGCTATGCATGCAAGTCTAGTGGTTGCATACTTAAGCACTATTGTGCATGCAATTATGATGAGCAAAAACAATAGAGGCTACTCAAAAGATGGGGTAAACTAAAGAGAATTAATTTGACGTGCAAGTTAAGTCCTTACGTACGGAAAGAAGACTTAGGCTACACAAGTCATATCCTTATGCAACAAGTGAAATATAGCTTAAAGGAATAATTTTTGTTCACTTTTGAGTCAAAAGGCAAAAGACATCATTGCGCACGCAAGTCCTTATGAGTTACGCATGCAAGGACATGAAGACAAAATTGTCAGCTGCAATCTCTAAAATATTTCATTTGAATTTGATTCATGTCAGGCAATATTCAATTAATTAATAGTTATGTGGAGTTAGCTTGCGCATACAAGTGATGGACCTGTGAACGCTAAAATGAGGCATAAAATTTGAGGTATTTTCTGGATGAAAAAAAGTTTATAGTTGTGCATGCATATTTGGTCCTTAAGGGTGCAACAATGAGGTAAGTTTCAAAGTTACACATGCAAGTTATGGCTTACAAGCGCAACTATGAAGAAGAGCTTCCAGCTTACGCACACAAATGAAGCATTGTGCACGTAAGTTTGCTTACATCATGGACTTTTTGTCAAGAATATCTTGTGTCGTAACGACTCTTTTTAGACCCACAACGGCTCAATTTTCAAAAGGGTTATAAATAGACCGTAAAGTCTCCAAAGAAGAGAGAAAAGCTTTCATTAACAACTTGTAACTTTATTCGGCTTATGCCTTCTCATTTGTTGCACAAATTGCTCATTTTACTGATTCACCTTTCTAGTTTTTACTACAAATTGCTCATTTCACCTTTCTAGGTTTTACTACAAATTGCTCATGCATGATTAGTTTAAGGCATTTATTGCCATTTGGGATTCTCTTGTAAAAGCATTTAACTGCTTATGAAAAATATGTGAGGTTTTCCTTGTTTCTTCCCTTAAAAAAAAACAATAGATTTGCAAGTGTTCCTTACACTCAAGTGGAAAGGAAAAGTTGTAAATGATTTTCCTCAACCCAAAAGTGAGGAGACAGTGGATTTAAAACTCTCAACTTGAGCTTTAGGAGTGGACGTAGAACCGAACCACTATAAAATCGACAACTTTAGTCTCTTCTACCTTCTCTTTTTACTTTGATTTGTATTGCTTATTGCCTTATTTTATTTCTAGGTGTCTTGGATTGTATTGGCTCTATTTTATTGATTTCTAGTTGAAAAAGTTCCAAAAGTTTTAAAAATATTCAAAACAATCCATTTCACCCCTTTTTGGATTGTCATTTAGATTAACAAAAGTTTTATTCGGGCTACAATCTAGATGGCAAAGTTGTTAGGATTGATTATAAATTGAAATTGTTAGGTGACATGGGAAATTTTTAAGACTTTCTATTGAAATTGATGTCACTAGGTCACCGATTTCTAGAATTATGGTTAATATGAGATGTCTAAATGTTGAATATGAAGATTTAACCCATATTTTCTCTAATTGTGGTGAATTTTGTCATAATAAAGGCTATTGCCTTGATGTATAACCCGTGCATATGGCAATTACTGAAATTGTTAATTGATCATCAAATTAGTGCAAGGCAATCTGAGGATTTGCACTACAGCTTTATGGACCTTGGATGTATGATCCTGTGCAGAGGAGACTGAGTACTAGACAAGTTTACCCATATTCCTTAATACAATTAAAACATCCAAATCCACCTCATCTTACCTCTAGGCTTTTGTCTTAGACAAGGTTACCCTTATTCCATCGAAACAACTCTTAATAAAACTCGTAACTCACTTGTGATTATTACTCAGTCCCCATTTCTATTACTTCCTAAAGCTTCTGAAGAAGGTGGTGCTTCACCAAAAGAAGGTTTGCTTCATCAACAAGCTAGAAAGAGGGGGTTCTTTGAAAATCCCTTCTATGGTTGCCAAAAAATTAAACTTCAATTAGGTTTCCTCAAAAATTCTATAGGAGCCTACAGTTCTTCAAATAGAGGATATGATCCTATACCCATAGAGAGCGTATGTGTCTTACCTTCCTCTTCATGATTTCTACCTTATTCTCTCTAACTCTTGATGATGCGATATATTACAAAGTTTTGTTTGGAACTAAAATGGTGCAAATAGTGGTAGATTTCAAAAAGTTTTCAAGGAGCTCTCTCAAAACAATAATGTTAATGTTGCAAATCTCTTAGAGCCACAAATAAGTGTTGTTGATATTCATAGAGTTATTGTGTCTCTTGATTTCCCTAATTCGTATATAATGGAAGTTGAATGGTTTTGCAATGGAATTTGCATTTTGTGGGAAAGACTCCTAGCACTTTAAGTTATAGTGAGTTAGTGACATTTTATTCATGCGAAGTTTAATGAAAGTAGTCAATATAAGGCCTTTATTACTTTTGATTATGCAAGTCCTAGTACTAGCATAAGAAAAACTCAGTAGACTAATCTTTTTAAGGATAGCTTCATGTGTGTGACAGTCTTTAGGCTTTTACTGTGGACTTTAATGCCTTTCTTTACAGTAATCTGAACTTCAGGATATAGGGATTTATGGTCCACGTATATTTTACGTAGGGGTGGGTAACACTCCTTGAATGGATTGATAAAAGGTTAGGCAACCAAGATTAGCTTGAATACTTTGTACTTTGATCAATTCTTCATTTGATGAAGGTTTATTCAAATCATTGCTCCTTTTTCTCTTGAGTATTTCTTTCTAAGGTTATGCAACAATGTCAGAGATCCTTTCATTCCTAGCTTCGAAATTACTCATGATAATTTCTCAAGTTTGGTTTGTCAGAATTACCGTCAACATACAATCCTTATCATAACATTAGAAACTTAACTATAAAAAAAAAACATTAAAAACTTAAGGATAATGTTTAAAAGATAGAATAAAAATGTAGTTAGGAATGCAAGTGTGAATGGTAACAGAATCCCATATCGGAGAGTTGTGGTATGTATGAAGTGTATATAAGTGTTGAGGAATCATAACTCAATGCCTTAAAGTTTGGATATAAATAGTAGCAGGTCCACTTATATATTTCCTTCAGCAAGCCCGGTAAGATATGTAGCTCTTTCCAAGGCTTTATAGGTTTAACAAGTGGTATTAGAGTCGACGTTTTGGTTGTAAGATGGACAAAGACAAGTGCAGTACAGTGGTCGTCTTGGAATGGTGCAATAAATAAAGAGCTATGTTGATTGGTGAGACCCAAGTCTGGTATGGACAGGAAGGGCTCGTTGATGGAAAGGTAGAGTCTAGAAAGAGTTCTTGGTGACACCATGGTTTAGATTAGTGAAGAGCAATGTTGACTTTGGTGATTCCTATGTTTGGTGTGAGCAGGGGAACTTATAAATGGAAGGGTATAGTCATAGGAAGTGCTCTTGGATAAAATTCCACATTAGCACCCAATGAGGCCCAAAGAAGATTCTATAGTACTTGGAGCAATTTCTATTGTAGGGGAGCGGACCTAAGCACGATGTAGAAGAAATTCATACTTGAAAAATGAGATTATTGGGGACGCAAATGTGAAGGGTAATTGAATCTCACACTGGAGATTTGTAGTATGTGTGAAGTGTATATAAGTGGTCAGGACCACAATCTAATATCTTAAGATTTTGCATAAAGATATGGTAACAGACCCTTATGTGTTTTCTTCTCAAGGTCCACGTGTGATATACATGATGCTTTTGAAATGTCTAAGTATTGACAAAATCTCATTGTTGTTTTATAAAAAAAAAGTGAACTATTATTAGCGACTTAACCATTGCCAAGGTTAATGAAACTTTTGGAACTAAGTCTATTCTAGAATTAATACAATAATTTCTTATATCAAATGTGGTGAGTTCTAGTTTCTTAGCCAATTTTTCCCATTGGGCTTTAATTTGTGCTTCAAAAGATAAATGTTGAAGTCCTTACCAAATACTTGAAGACTCTTATCAAACGAGTTTCTTACCTAGGAGAAAACATTACAGATAATATTGTTATTATCTAGGAACTTGTCCATACAATGAGAAAGACTAGAGGAGCAAACTGCATGCAGTTAATGGGACTTTATTCATTATTACTAATGGAACTTCATCGGAGACACAATACAACATATGGGTTGGATTTTTCGGAATTTATTAATCAATTGATTATGAATAGTAACTTCGGCCCTAATGCAAAGGAAATTCTGCGGTATTCCATGTAAAAAATGTTGACTTTGTACGACTACAAATCAACCTAAACTATTTCTAAAGATGGCAGGTATGGGAAAACTTGAGCGAAAATACCAGATTATATGTATAATTTCTCGCCTAGCCCTTTATCTTATTTTCATTTATTTTTTCGTCCCATTGTCTCTCTCCCCTCTTTCTCTCTCTTTCCTTCGTCACCCGACGAATCCTCTGCGTCCTTTCCAATGCCTGAGAGAACATTTGTTGACTTTGGTTTTGATGATGATGTGTATAAAACATCTATGAAAGAGGTGCAAAGATGCAGACTATATGATTTGTGGCAATAAGGCAAGCAATGGAACGGCTAAGCATGTTAAGTTTATGATGAATGGCTCCTACACACGCAGACTAGGAATAACGCATGCAAATATGGATGTACTGGAGCTAGTAGAGCATTAAACTTAGTTCTAAGCATGCAGACATGAGTACAAGACACATAGATGAGAGCAGATCTCACTGGAACTAAACTTACAAATCTACAGAAGTATGGAATATGTAATGCACGAAGTCAGGAATTACATATGATGAAGAGTGTGATCAAAGTGCGTAGAGCGTCAAAGGTGTGATCATTGAAGAACTGAGCTCTACGCACATAATAAAGGGATAATGCACGTAGATGAGCTTCAAATGTGGACAAATCTGACATAGCTATTATGACGCTCCTCGAGAATTTGAATTTTGAATATTCTTTGACACGTGTGCTTATCAAAGTTGAAATCTTTAAATGGTATCTGACAATGAACGTAGAAGAAGGACATAAGCATGCAGATCAAAACCAATGCACGTAGAAGGAAAGCAAAGAACGTAGATGTTGATTAATACTAAGCGATGACGACTGGAGTTCAAACAAAGCACGTAGACATGCAAACAATGCACGTAGAACTTAGTTGGTTCAAAGGACTATGCACGTAGATGTTGGCTACGCACGTAGAAGGTTGTGACGTCATTACTGGATAGAATTTTTATTCTCTCACAATGCTACTTTGAGGCTTCCAACGACTATTTTCTACTAGCTAGCTACTATAAATAGATGTCCCATATCAGAAACGAAATAAGAGAGATTTGCTAAATTTGCTATTTTTTTTCTCTCTCATCTCTACATTTATAACCCATTTGAACTTTTGTACTTGCTATCATATTTTGGATTTGTGTGAGCTTAACTTTGATATACTTGAGTTGATTTTGTAACGAGAAATGTTTTTGTTTGGGGTTAATAGGTTTCTTTATTAAGCCTTAGAAAAACAAGAGTGGTTGCTAGTGAGACTTAGAAAACTAAAGGTTGTAACTGTTTCCTATTTGAGCCCATAAAAATTAGAAAGTGTAACGGTTTTCTTTTTGAGCCCATAAAAACAAGATGTGACACCCCAATGCTAAATAATCATGCATAACATACATTTATTGGCACATGCATCGCATAAGCATTTCATATAGATACCGTTATTTATAGTTATAAATTAAGATACAAAGATGGTCACTGATTGCTTATATTCTTCTTCTACCATCAGGTTAAACCCTGCCTTCTATCCAAAAATGCACCTACAACAACACAATTAAAACTTGGTTCCAAATTTCTATTCAAATATCTGTGACACACACTTGAACATCACTCTCTCTAAAGAAGGACTTGAACAAAGCTAAGGCACTCTTGAACTTATAATAACTTCTGATTACAATCCAATTACTTCTTGTTTTTGAAATACTTAGAGACAAAATATCTAATAACTCAAAGAATAAAAATTGTAGATTTATGTGTATATTAGACGTTTGTAAAAGGGTTTTGTCTATCTCTTTGTCGTTTGATATTTATGGATAAAATCGTGTGAACTGCTTTGTTTATGAATTCAGTAAGGACATCCTGCTTTTATGCTGATTTTGGGAACCCTAAAGACTCAATTTCAGAAAGAATGAAACATGACAATTTTAGATAACTATGTCTCCTCACTTCCTGTAAAAGGACATAGCTTAAATCCATGTATGTAGAGAGTTATTCTTGTTTAGTTATGTCTGATCAGACTTATTGTTCCATATAGTACGATTTAATTCTAGGTTCAGCTGTAAATTCTATTGAGATTTTTTCAGTTTGAATTAGAATTTGATTTTTTCTAGAAACAGGGATATGTGAATCTAGTAAACCGTTCTTGATTAAGATTTACATAGAAGAAACCATGAACAAAAACTAATGCTAGGTCTGTCTGCCCTGTTCCAGCCTATGGTCTGAGTTTATAAATTTACTGCACCTTGTATAGATGCAATTGGACAATCTGATTTACACCATTAGAAATATATATGTGTTTAATGTCAGAATCAATTTGGAGATCTCAATTTAGTGCTGGAATGAATGAATTATGATAAAAACACTATGTGACGCCAAATCTGTCCTGAAGTAGAAACCTGACAGCATTAGGCCTGACTTAAAAAATTCACTACAAACTTCATACGTTGAATCAGAATTCATACTTTATATTCACAGAAAGCTAAAGATGTCTAATTTTATGAAACATTTATATCAAGTTCTTTAAAAACCTTTAGCTCTGGATATGTTAAAAAGATTAAAGACTGTCTTGCCTAGATAACATTAAACATTCAGTATAGGGACTGTTTAGATGAATTTTCAACAATAGGGACCGAGACTGAAACTTCATAAAAGCGAACACCAAAAAGAGAATAAGAACATATGTTTATAGGTTATATATGCAATTGGTTTATAGTTTAGACAAATTCAAAAAATTGGGTCATTTGCTAGAATATACAGACTAAATTAAAAGGAATTTATATTTAAAGGACTAATCTATAATTTTATAGAAAGTTTATTTGATATTCATAAATATAATTTTCAATATTGTATAGACTCAAAGGATTCAAACACTCTTAGATTGGGGAACTAAAAGTCCTTGATGGTTGACATATATACTATAGGCACATGTGAGTCAAAATTGGAGGTGGCTCCACTTGTTTGCTATGTGTTTTAAATGTGCCAAACATGATGATTTTATCATGATATGTGCATACGTGATGTTCCTAGACTATACGTGTAAATATTGGCAATGGTTGATGGAACATATATGTGACACGTGTTTGTGCTTTGAGTTATCTATGAAGTTGTTGCGAGTAAATGCTAGAAGATAATGTTTGATATTATCGGATATAAATTATCGTATATGTAGATACACAGTCTCAATGAGAATGACACTTCAAGAAGTGGGATGAATTGGAGTTTTAAAGATTTTAAAAACTTTATTGAAAATCTTTTGCAAACTATAACAAATAACAAAGTTCTTTTCAAACCAAAATCAAAATGTAAATGCAGAAGCAAACAAATCATCAATTCACAAATAAAATAATGTAAATATAAAAGAAATTAAAGAGAGTAAAGGAGAGAGAAAAAAAAGTCTCAATTTATAGTCGTTTGGTCATCTTGACTTACGTTTACTCCTCTAAATCTACTAAAGAATTTCAATCCACTAACTCCTCACTTGCGGGTGGAGGTAAACTATTTACAACACTTATTTTTGTAGATTCAACAAGAAAACCGTTACAAATTATTTTAAGGATAAAAGAAGCAAACCAAAATACTAGTTTTTGCGAGCTTAACTAGAAAATTGTTTCCCTAGTTTTTCAAACTCAACTAGAAAACTGTATCCACTTGTTTTTAGGACAAAACAAATAAACCAAACTTCTAGTTTTTACAGGATCAACTAGTAAGCCGAATTACTAGTTTTCTAAGACTCACTAGCAACCACTCTTATTTTTCTGAGGCACAATAAGGAAATCTATCTACTCTCAAGCAAATAACTTGCTTGTTACAAATTCAACCTAAGAGTATAACAGATTAAAACCCACACCAACTCAGAAATCATATTGCAAGTAAACAGCTCAAATGAGTTAGAAAGGTAGAAATGAGAGGTAAAATAAATAGTAAGTCTTAGCAAAGGTATCTCTTATCTCTCTTCTGATTTGGGACGTTTGTATATAGTCACTTGAAATAATATAGTCATTGGACGCCTCGAAGTAGCCGTTGTGAGAGAGTGAAATTTTTTTATTTAAATTGCGTACTACCTTCTATGTGTGTAGCCATCATCAACGTGTGTAGTTCTTGATTTCTAAGTGCTTTGTATTCAGGTCTATGTGTATTGATAGAACTCCAATGGTCTTAGCTTTGTGCGGATCAACATCTATGTACGTTGGACTATGGTCTACGTGCCTAGCTTGCTTTCCATGTACATAGATAATTCATCAAGTTCCATCTTCTACGTGTGTAGTTGCTTTTCAATGTGCGTAGTCGATTGCCATTTCAAGATTGAACCTTTGGTCTTCACGTGACTATATCAGAGAGTATTCAAATTCAAATTTCGAGGAGTGTTTGGCTTTGTTTGCATCTATAACTCGCCTACGTGCGTAGAATGTCTCTTCAAAGATTTCACCTTTTTTATTCTACATGCCTTGTTGCATTCTTCTACGTGTTTGATTTCTCAAACACTCAACTCGTCAGATCACTTGCCCGACTACGTGCGTAACATTTCACCTTTTGTCTTTCTACGCGCATTGCTCCTATCCTACATGTTTAGATTGCATAGTAAGTGCTTTATGGCTAGATATCAGTAAGTCCGCTCCTTTGCACCTCTTTTATGGATGTTTTGTATTCATCATCATCAAAACCAAACAGTATAATATGAATATTTTATTTGATCGGATTTATTGTTATTGGACATATGCTGATATGAAATGATTTATTGTTATCGTTATTGTGAGAATGCATATATTGATTGGAAATTGTATTGGTGACATGACACTTGCACGTTGGACTTAAAAGGTGAACTTGGCCAACATGTTTAAGTTCTTCATCGTTATTGTTTATGAGACTTTATGTCTTCATCATTATCAGACATATTATCAAGTATATATTGAGACTTTAAGTTTCCATCGTACATAATTTGGCAGCTGGCCATCGTATCATTTTTTAGACTATATGTCTCCATCGTATATAATATCATATCAGACCCGGGTTGAGAATTTTCATGTTCTAGCCAAGCTCCAAAATAAATCGGAATTGCATTCACTCACATCGTTGCATTTGTATGATTAATATATACATTTGGATGCGTATGTTATTTGTTGTGGATTTATCGATGATAGTTTCTCTTACTGAGTAGAGACTCATATAAAGCGTTATTATTTTTTCAGGTTTTTAGCATATACATTTTTTAAAGTTGATCAAGCATAAGGCTGATTGACTTATATAGATGGAGCACATGTCATATGGCTGGGTCTCATACTCTATCTCCTCCTCATCTTGTTGTTCTGTTGCTTCTGCATTTAACTTCGATTTTGGTTGAAAAGAACTTTGTTATTTGCTTTGATTTGCAAAAGTTTTCAACAAAGTTTTTAAATCTCTAAAACTCCAATTCACTCATTTCCCCCTTATTAGAGGTCCATTTCATCCTCTTTTAGGACCAACGACAGTAAAGCGAACGACAGAAAGATCGAAGCGAGAAAAGCCACAGCCATACTTCTCTATCTCTTTCTCTCTCCGTCGAGATCGATTTCTGTTGCAAAGGAATGGTGAACAATTGGAGAAGATGACACTTGAAGATGACGATTGGAGAAGATCAATTTTTGTTGCAAAGGAATGGTGAACCTCTTTATTCTTTTGTCATGTCTCTTTGCGAACAGATATGGTGAGTGGTGCCTATGACAGCGGCAGCCGTTAGGGTTTCAAACCCTAGTTACTGCCGCTTGTGATATGATTTGTGCAAACTTACGACTGCAGTCCATGAAATTATTACTAATTATAAATAAGCCCCTAACAATTACCAAACAAACCCTGAGAGCATTTTAAATTTTCATTTGTGCACGAACCGTGCACCATTTGTGCACCAATTGTGTACTTGTTTGCATTATTTGTGCACAAAAAAATTAAATCAGTTTTAAATTAAATTTTTAAATCATATGGGGCAAAAAAAATAAATTAGTTTAAAACTAAGTTCATAAACCATTGTGCTCTGTTTGTACACATAATAAATAACATAAAGTTTGAATCAAATCAACTCAAATAATTTAAATCGGTTAAAATTCAATTTTGAAAATCGTTGGTGTGCCATTTGCCACTTTCTTCTTTTTTTTTATTAACCTAAAATCACGCTTTGAAACTCCTACATCTTTTACCGCCAAATCTATCCTTGACCCATCCACCTACTGTCAGATCGACCTTTACTAAATCTCTTTTTTGTCATACTACTCTCAACATCGTCAGGCCTCATCAATCTTTATACCACATCCTGCAGCATAATGTTTTCTGTTATTATCGATTAATCAAGGTGAGTATCAGGGAGGAAATAGGAGATTTCAGAAAACACATGGACATAATAGTAGATTATTCTAAAACCGATGGATATCTGCGTATTTTTCCCTTTTTCTTTAACATTGAAATGTAAATGCCCAAAATGAAAACTTTGAACCAGGCCTATCTAAACTTCCTAACATTAAGAATAGGAAATTTTCATATTTAAATAATCTTGAATAAGAATTTACAGAATCACCAGCTCTAGTTTCAAATTTTCAACTACACATCCACCAAATAAAAATTACAACCATACGGACTTTTGTTTATATTTTTTTATATGTTGTTTATGTTTATAATTTATTGATTTGTTTATATATGTTTATATGTTATTTATATATATTTATATTTGTTTATACGTTGTTTATTGTTCATATATTGATTGAATTTTGTTTATAAACAATATATCAACAATTTATAACAACATATAAACAAGATGTTTTAATTTTTAAAATAATAGAACAATATAAACAACAAAGGAACAACATATAAACAAAAATTCTACAACTTTAATATATTGTTGATATATTGTTTATATGTTGTTTATGTGTTATTTTCTATTTATATATCAATTGAACTTGATTGAATGTTGTTTATAGACAATATATAAATAAAATATAAATAACATATAAATATAATGCGTCAAATTTTGAAATAAAAGAATAACATAAACAGCAAATCAACAACATTCCAACAATATATAAATAATTGTATTTGTAGAAACGAAATATTACAAAGTATATTTGTAATAAGTATACTCAGCTACTACGGAGCAAATTTTACAAGTATTTTATAGTTTATCACGTAAGTATCACTTAAGAATAAAGTTTCCAATTCCATATAAAAAAAAAAGATTGGGCCTTCCCCTCTTTCCCCGAAAAGAAAAGGGCCATGGCAGAATTTCTAAAGCCGAATCTGGGCTGACGCCGATATACCAACTTGAAATAATGTGATTGATTAAATTTACGATCTTGTTCGTTGATTATGTTTGTTAAGTATAAGAATGAAATGGTGTTTAATAATACAATACAGGAAACTTATCAAATTAAATATATAACTATTTTCTATGAATATAACTTTTTTAGTAATAGGTTTTTCCGTTGATCTTTTTAATAAAAAATACTGGCCCGTCACAATGTATAAGAGAGGTGATTCAAGTGACAAATGTCAATTAATCCATTAAAAAAAAATTGGGTTCTATTATTGCGAGCACTCATAAATGGATTCTTTTGACAAGGAGAGTAGTCCTTTTGTTTTCTTGGAAATCAATAATTGCATTATGACAATATGTTTATATTTTTTATTAAGCCAATCAATATGTGGTACCCTCGTCCTGCCAAAATTTATCAGAAATCCCAAGACATGTTTTTTGTTATACCTAGTTGTAGAAGAGCCCTATAGTCTTTTCGAAAGCATGAAAATGTAGACAATTCATGTCTTCATCTGTTTGTTTGGCTGCTCTAGCAATTATGTTGGTCCAAATTTGGATTGACAGACAAATAAATACCAGTGTTCATTGTTCTCTTTTTTCGATAAATATCGCCAAGTTGATCTCCTGTATGAACGAACTGGAAGCAAAAAAATGGATAAATCACCAAGATCCACTCCATTATTCCAACGATCGCCGTTAAGATGTGTCATTTCTGTTGCATTTTATGTGTCGCTAGAAGTAGTAAGAGCAAAACGTCGATGTTTCATGCACTATATATGCGCTACTAATTGAGCCCTCCTCCACCCATGATTTATTTCTGAAGATTTCTTCATACGTTGTGGGAATCTAGACAAATTGATTGGAAATTAAGTATCTAATATCAATTAATAAAGAAACAATGCAATGCAGACGAATAAAATTACGTCTTAAATGGATATATCCATCTAAATCAGTAGGATCTCAGAAATAGGCTTCAAATGGTAGATGCATAGGCATATGAGCTCCAATGAGTGAAAGAAAGCAAAACAAAATAAAATAAAATATATTTAACAATTTATTTATTTTATATTAAAAAAGATGCATAAATTACACAATAATAATGCGCAAAAAATATGACAATATCTTGAAGATACTTGTAATCATTTTCTTTTCTCCTATCATATGAAAAATATTTACTTACTCAAAATATCAATTAAAACTTAATTATTATGTTATACAACGAATCCGAATTGTTTTGGATATCCAATTGGTTTAACTACTAAATGGATTTTGGTCAACCCATTTTTACATAGGCTTTGAGATGAGGTTGATGTATGTTATATTTGCATGTTAAATCAAGCAAGAATTCATATGTTTTCATCCTACAAACTATGTTTTATAATGAATTTTATATGATATTTGTGATATTTTTAGGACGAGAGAAATGTGAAGAAATTGAGTTAGAAATGATGGAGAAATGATGCAAAATGGAAAGACCTTCAACCAACTCAAGAAAACATGAAAAAAATGAAGATTTCAATGTGGAAAGAGGTATCACAGCCGTTGAGGAAAGTGTCATGGCCGTGACAAGCAAAACAAGTGACAGTTTGGAAACCAAAAGAGTGTCACAGTCGTGACACTCAAGTGTTATGGCAGTGACAAAGGAAAATGGCACTCCTTTCGAGAGCATAAATGTGTCACAGGCGTGACACCCATTTGTCATGGCCGTGACACACTAGAAAATAAGAAAAAAGTGAATTTCAGGATTCAAAAGCATGTGAGGACCAATAGGCATTTTGGAGAGAATTTTTGTAGGGTTTTGGCACATATATGGAGGTATAAATACTCCTAAAACTTACTATTTTAAGAATTATTGGGGGACTCCTTGAATCATTCTCTTTGTCTTTTAAATTCTTAGACATATGATTATAGGCTTTTTGGTGCAAGAAAAAGGGGAATTTGAAGGTTGGGAATCTTTTGAAGGCAACAATAGGAGGATTTTCTACATTAACTCTTCCTCTATTTCTTCACATTAGTGTTTGATTTTAATATGTTTTTTTTTTCTTTTGTTGCTTTATTTTGTTTTCTTTGATCATGGTAGCTTAGATTTCTTATTAGGACTTAAAGATGTAATCTATTGATGAATACTTGTTATTTAATGAATGGGTATTGTTTTTGTGCATTCAATTTCCATATTTGAAGTTTATTTTTAATGAGTCTTGTGATTTATGTTCTTAATTTGAATGATTGCCCATGGATTGGATTTATTGACTTGTTATGCTTGACTATGATTGTGATTGGCCACCATAGTTGTAGTTTAGGTAAGTCTAATTGATGAATCAAAAGATGAAGGCTAGGTGAGGCCCACAAGCATTAAACTTGTGTGATGTTCGATGAAATTCCTTAGAGGCTTAATGAACTTAGTTTGCTAATTGAGGCCGAGATGACCCTTTTAATAAATATAGGTATGGCTTAAATCACTTTGAAAGGGGCTTTAGGCTAGCTTGATGGAGAGAATACTCAATCCTAAAACCCCATTCACCAATATATCAAGTAGGATTTTTTAGTTGAAGTCTCGAAAGTCCTGACGCTTTATTACCTATTGCTTATCTCTATTAATTTTCAATTGTTTGTCCTTGTTTTTATTGCTTCTTAATTCAAAAATTCCAAAAATCAACTCATGTGTTTATTTTATTTCCTTTTACGAATTGATCATGCTTAGTACTTGTTCCCTTGGGTTCAATATCCCTTGGAATATTCCCTTGGTAAAACTACATCAATTCTCACGCGCTTGCGAGATATCGACCAGAGGTCCTAATTGATTTAGGAAAGATAAACTCCTTACCAGTATATAAGATTGACACAAACCTTAATCCACTAATAGATTTTATAGAAAAACACATAAAACTCTTCCTCGTCTTAGTATGCTTTTGGCCTTGAAGAAGAAGAAGGAGAGCTTTTTCTTTCTAGCACACGCTAGACTATCAGGTTAGAGATTGTCTTGGCAGTTTTTGG
>CAODLS011459921.1:0-12106 GCA_948243855.1 Flueggea neowawraea | reverse complement strand
AATAGTTTCAGCCATACCATTTCAACTCAAAATCACCTAAGGAGTCCAAATATAACCTCGGTTTTCATCAAATCAACCTAAAAGAATCTAAACCGAAATACCTATTTTCGGACCAAAATCCATTTCAAACTAAAAATCATGAAATCACCAAATTTAAGGCATTCCAATGCATTTTCGACATCAATCCATCATTACCCAATATAAAGCAACTCATTTCCATCCCAAAATCACACAAATCCGAACCTTAGAAACTCATTTCGGCCTCAACAAACCCACACAAATTTTTAGCTCTAATATGACAGAAAAACACGAACTAGATGAGAGAGAAGGAAGAAATCACCTTGGCTTGGTGTTAGGAGTGATGAGGAACAAGAAAGGGAGAGAGAGAGACCGAGATGAGAGAGAGAGCTTCGGTGTGTTATGAGGAAGAAGAGAAATCACGCAGAAGAGAAGAAAATTTGGCTGCTGGGTTTTAAAATCCCCCCCAAATGACAGGTAGTTTGCTACCAAAAGAGTCAACTCCAAACAAGTCGAACGACTTGTTGTTCGCGGCCAGAATCACGCCCACGAACGATCGCGTTCACGTGTGAACGACAACCCCCTACTCCAGTGACGACACATCATTTTCTTATCATCCGAACGACATAGTATAAACACGCCAGACGACACGCCGTTTGAACGCTGAACGATCAGTAGTTCATTCTCTTATTTCCAGATTTTTGTTTTCATTTTTAAACCATTTTTCACTTAATAAAAAAAACTTCCAAATCATTTCTAAATTTTATTAAATACCCAATTAACATTTAAAACTCAAAATTAACCCTTTAAATTTCAAAAATAAAATTTGAAATTTAATAGAAAATTTTCGGAATAATTTATAAAAATTAAAAAAATATTTCCTTACTAAAACACAAATTGAAAATAATAATTCTAATCAATAAAATCAACAAAAAATTTACTATACCAAATTTTATAAAACCAATAAAATGATTACCATTGATTACAAAATTAACAAAAAAAATTCATTTAACAAACAAGAAAAAAAATTCTACTAGAAAAATTCGATCGGAAAAAATACGGGATATTACATTTTTATTTATAGCATTATTGTTTTAATTTATGAAACTTAAATGTTTGCTAAAATTGGATAATTATTAAAAAGCATAATTGGGTAGAGTTTCTATATACTCTGAGGCTTATGCGAGATGGGCTGGGTTTTCACAGACGGTCCATCTTGTACGCCGGTCACGGTCCGGAGACGGGTCGTGACATAGATCTTCTTCTGAGCTTTTTGAACTAGTTTGTAAAGTCGAGTCTGTTGATGCTTCTTGTTCTTCTGGAATTGGTCTTTTCTGTAAATACTGCAAAGTTCCAAAATCTTGATCCTGGTAGCTATCTTCATAAGGATTTTGTGAATCCTGGAAATACGAAGCCATCATAGAAGACGACTTTTCTTTCCCTTCCTTCTTTGACTTCGAAACTCCATACGCCTTTTCGTTTTCCTCCTTCTTTTTCCTCTTCTTGGATTCTTCCCGTCTCTTCTTCTCTTTATTATATTCCACAAAATTTGTAAGGATTAACAGGATGGCATTCCTTCTAGCTAAGGCCATGAATCCTTCGAGTGGTAGTGAATCCCTTCTCAGATGAGAATAACTGGAAAAAGTAGGTCTCTGCATGTCGTGGAGGTGGAATAGAGACTTCTCCCATGCTTTGAATCTCTCTCTTCAATTTTCTTATTCTGTCGTCAAGAGACTCAAATTCGTCATCAAATTACTTTGCAGCAATCTTTTCATGCATGACACTTTCCAATTTCACCAGTCTCTTCTGAAGATCTTTCGTGATTCTTTCCATAGTGGAGGCAACTGTTTTGATCTCTTCATCATTTTGCTTCACATCCCTGGAAAGCTTATCAAGCTTTCTATCCTGCTTCTTCAGATGACTTTTCTGAGCAAGATGACTCTTGCTTTGCCAGTTTAGCACCTCCTCAGCTGCTGTCAAAAGTTCTAGAGAACCATCAGACCTTACAGTTGTTTTTCTGATGAAAGGTCATATAGGAACTCCGGTGGTCGTTGTCTTTTAGACTAAAGGAGGATAGTCACTGTCATAATTGCTTTCCTCAGTTGGCTTGAAGGAAGAAGCCATAAAACATGAAATAGCAAGCATTGTAGGAACATTTACAGAGGAAAGTGATGTGGTACTAAACTTTAATTAATACAATAAAAAAATAGTGCATGATTCATGTTGAGTTAGCTTGATATTCCAAACAAATGACAATGGTATTATTTTGTGGAGAATCTCATTTGTCATATTTGATTTAAAATATTTTAAAAAATATTTTATATATTCAGCATATTGTGATTCTTAAAAAACAGATCAGTTTTTTTACTTTTTCACTATGTAATATACTAATATGTAATTTACTTCTTTATCTATCACTTAATCCACTAAAACTAAATACTTCATTATTGGTTAAGTTAACGTTTGTTAACTTAAAACAATAAAAGGGTTAAAATCACGAAACCTGTTTTATTGATTTAAAATTGAGGGATTAGCAATCAAAGTTTCAAAAAACAAGAGAGAATTTATAAATTAGGCCAATCTTTAAAGACGAAAAAGTACCCTATATTATTTATAAATTGAGGTAAGTTGCTTTCCTAACAGTTCACTTCTAAAAGTGATATTAAACTTTATTATCTGTCCTTTGTCATTAAGTGTAGACAAAATTAAATTATAAAAATTATACGAAGAGAAAAGTCAATTCCAGTGTTGGTAGCCTGCCACTACCTAGCAACGGTGATTGACTGTGATTAGTATTATCGTCCAAATCTTGATCAAATTTCCATTGACTAACTAATGAAAATGTACAAGCAACTAAACAACATAATGCTTCCACGTTTGTGTTGGCATGATATTGGGAAATTCATATTTAAGTGAGTGTAACATTAACCCCACTCGGAATATTGCTATTTTAGTTCAACTTCCTATTATCCTGACAAAAAAAGTTTTACTTCCAATTATATGTATATGGTTTGTTTGGTAATCTTCATAGGTTTTGTAAGTATGTATGTTTGCAGATATAATTGAATAGTAAAAATAGAAATAAATGATAATTTTTTTAATAAACGAGATACGAAACCAACTAAATATATTATGTGCTAGGGTTTGTCACACAAACTCATATGAATAAAAGTGGGAATCTTTGCTTCATATATTCCTACAATATTATTATTTTACGCATAACAAATTGACAATTTATTACCTTGTATCTTTTCTTTAAAGTTTTGGTAGGGAATAGTAGAAAGTTTAGTAGACTGCATAATTCTAAATGTTAGACGAAATAAAAATTATGATGTATTAAATATTATTGAGTATATAATACGACGAGAAAGTATATTAAAGGAAACATGGAATTTCATCATGAATAAAGAAATTAAATTTATGAAGCAAATTTCCTCTTGAAGATTCTATTAATTTTATTTTCAGTTTAATAATTTTGTCATCATCACATTGTAGTTTTACAAAAAGAAATAGTGATATGTCTAATATTTTGAGGTATAAAATTAAGATCTATAAAAAGTAATAATACTATAAAGTAATTTGTAATTTCATAATCATATTCCTTAACAATATTTATTTTACGTTATTCAGAAAAAGCACTCTTATTTTCTATTCTTTTTCCATCTCACAATAAAGAATTATATTTTTCTTTTCCTTCAAATTCATGTTATATCAAAAAATAGCTCCATTTATTCTATACTATTTGGATCAATTCAATAAATATCGTGATAATAAAAGAAATTCTGATTCATATTTTATTATAATTTTACTATTTCTCTTGCAAAGAAAAATACAATTTATTTTAGAGATATATTTTTTAGTAATAAAATAGCAGATAGTTATTTTTACAGATTGAATACATTATATCATAAAAAAAAAAATTATCTTCCTCATTGTTTATAATTCAAATATATTATATTTAATTTTTACAGGGTGAGGATGAGTTAGCTCCAAAAGTATATTAGGTTTAATTAAATGTATGGATATTCGCTTATAAGTCTTTCGTAATGGTGTCTTCAATCAAGGAGTTTCAGTCAAGTCTTGTGATCATAAATAAAGGGTTATAAGGAGACCTTAAGAATATCGGGAGAACCCTCTATAATACTTAAGTTAGTTATGTACTTTGAACGATGCGATAATTGGTGTGAAGTTCAATGATGAGAAGGGAGGAAGAATAAGATGAGGCTTCTTTGGTCATAAGAGTTTATCTTATATCCTTAATGAACGTAGAAGCCCACTTATGGGAAAATAGCTATTTCAGTTGATAAAAAAGGACAACTATGTAGTAACAAAGAATTGTACATCAAACATTCCACTTATTTGTCTTTGCTTCTTTTTGTCATATTTCAATCTTGTACTTGTAATCAAACTTTAGATTTGTACTACTTTATATGGAGATGACAACCAAAAGTTTTCACGCTTCCAATGCAAACTTATTAATTCATCCTTGTACCTTGATTATTTCGTTTAATAATAATATTTATTCGGAGAAGTATGTATTCATTTACGTTATTATTATTCGTCTCAAAAGTCTTCGACTATTAGACATTATTGAAACCCTAACAAATCTCTTAATGTTCTCCCTCTCGACTACTCGGTGGAACTCGAGGTAGCATTCTTCGATTGAGGGCAAGAGAATGTGAACACCTAGTATTTATATGCGAAGTTGACCGATGTGTATACTATTAATTAGGTGTAGTACTTTTATTGATACTCATAGGGTTTAAAGTACGGAAGTTTACCTAAAGCAAACAGTGAAGCGCTCTGATGCACCTTAACAATTTATCTTACGCATAGTCTTTCCTCTTTTAAGGTATCCTAAAGACGTATGAGCGGAGACCGTGATTGGTGAATAGGTACATGTTTTTATGCGTCGGACCCATTCTATATAATACCATGAACTTCAAATTGATTTTTGGAGCGCAACTTCCCTGGGTGTTATGGTAACCGTATTATCCCTTTGTCACCGTTATTAACCACAATCATAAAGTCAGCGGAACAACTGGCACGGCAAAAACTAAAATAAAAGGAGAAATAAAAAAGGAAGAACACAACAGATAAATAAAATAAAACAAACTAAAATAAATTAACAAAAAATAAAAGAAAAGAAATCCCCAGAAAAGCAGCACTAGCAGTAACTGGAAGCTAAACCTTCACACACAATCGCACAACAATACCTTCCTTCGAAGCCATTCAAAGCACAGAGAAACACTCCCACACACTCCTGAAAACCTCTTCCAATTCACCACTAATCATCAACAACGCAAACACAGATACCTCAATCAAATCTTTACTCTCTCTGTAAGAAATTCTATTTCACATTCGTATTCTGAGTTCAATTTTGCTGATTTTCAATGACAGAGGCAATGGATCACACCACCACTGCTTCTTCAAAACCCCCTCAAATCTCAGAAATGTTCCAGAAATTCGCTATTGCTTTCAAGACCAAGACTTTCGAGCTCTTCGCCGACGACGAGGATGATGAAGATTCTTCCTCCGCCGTTAACAACGCCTCTGACGGCTTCAAGCTTCTTGATTCTGCTGAAGACTTCATTCCTGACCAGAAAGTCATAATCTTGAAACCTGACAAGCCTTTAAACTGTGAAGAACAACAACCAACGGTGATTAGGGTCTCTGCGGAGGAAACCCAGATCATGCCGTTAAATACCGAATTGGCACAGACCCTTGTTTCTTCGGTTTTTGCTGCGGTGTCATCTTTTGAAGCTTCGTATTTGCAGTTACAGACTTCACATGTGCCTTTTGATGAAGAGGGTATTAAGGTAGCGGACGAGGCGCTTGTTTCGCATCTGAAAAGATTAGCTGATTTGAAGAGGTTTTATAGGGATTTTTGCCGGAGTCTTGATTTTGCAGCCACTGATTTGCCCATTTCGTCTTGCTTGGAGGCTCAGGTTCAGGAGAATCAGAGCAAGTTGAGGGTTTTGGGAACCGTCTCGGACCGTTTGCAGGAAGATATTGATCAGAGAGACAACGAGGTCATGGCTTTGAGGAGGAAATTGAATGATATTCAGATGTCTAATGCAAAGTTGGGTAAGAGGTTTTCTTGTAATATTAGCAATTTGAATTTGAATTGTGAAGTTTTATTGTGTGTTAGGGTTTTTGATTCCGTGTTGAATGATGCATCTAGAGCTACTCATAGGTTTACTAAGATTTTGATAAATTTAATGAAGAAAGCTGGGTGGGATTTGGATTTGGCATCCAATTCGGTTCATTCTGATGTTGATTATGCCAAGAGAGGGCATAATCGCTATGCATTTCTTTCATATGTTTGTTTAGGAATGTTTCGCAGTTTTGATTTGCCATGGTTTGGTTTGGAGGAGAGCAAGGCCGAAGTTCAATGTAATGGGCATGCTTCAAATTCTGTTAAGATCAATGGTTCATTGAAGCAGTTATTAGAACATGTGTCTAGTAGTCCCATGGAGTTGCTAAGCAGGAATCCTAGTTGCGATTTTTCCCGGTTTTGTGAAAACAAGTATCAAGAGCTTATACATCCGACAATGGAGTCATCAATTTTCAGTAATTTGGACCAGAATATGGTTGTATTGAATTCATGGCTGTCGTTGAGTGCATTCTATGAGTCTTTTGTTAACATGGCTAGTTCAATATGGACACTTCATAAACTGGCATTTTCATTTGATCCTGTGGTTGAGATTTTTCAAGTGGAAAGAGGAGTCGATTTTTCCATGGTGTATATGGAACATGTCACAAGAAAGTGCACTTTCCCAGCAAAAACCAGATTGAAGGTGGGTTTCACAGTGGTTCCTGGTTTTAAAATTGGGAGAACAGTTATTCAGTCTCAGGTCTACGTAAATGCCATGAGATGTACAGAATAGTTGTTCATGGCTTAACTATATAGAACATTAGGGAATATAGAAGGCATAGTCAAAAGGGTTTCTCCATTAGTTTTTATTCCAGTTTCAGAACTCTGCAGTGCTTCCCAGGGGGTTTGGATTGTTAACGCAGGAATCCAAAGGATTCAAGCGAGTCCAGGTCTTAAGTGGATTGGTACAGTTGACCGTGTTTGGGGAGGAACCATGATACAAAATCTTGGAAAATCCAGCTGTTTTGCAATGGTGTTGCTCTGGATACTGATACGGAACTTGGTACGCAGCCTTCTGTACATTGGGATGTGCAGCTATACTTATTGTTTTTGAATTACTTTTACTTTTCTTTCAATGTCATATTTGTTTTCCATAATGTATAAATGCCTGTAAAGTTTGTCTTAGACCCTCCCTTAGATTTTGTTTCTGAACTCTTTCCTGACAAAGAATTATATATCACCAAATTGTGTATCTACGTCTTATCTTTGTTGCAAGAAATTTTACTTTGATGGGAACATTGTATTATTGTGATTCTGTTTGTGGCAAGTTGTGTCTTGACTCTTCATCACATTTGTTTGTGTGCACATTGCACATGAGCGAGCTTTTCTGATGTCTCTTCTAATTTTCTGTTTCCATAGCATTTGACCAGCATCTTCCTAGTGCCCTGTTTTTTCTATGCAACATTGAGCTCATGCATCCGGGTTTTGATGGCACATGTTCTGACTTGATCAAATTGAAAAACTAGCCTTTTCTGATTCTGTGTCTGTTGTCATGTGTTGTTTATAAACTTTGATATAATTGCGCGTTAAATATTTCACAGCCATCTTCCTCTTGGTTGTTTATACTTTATACTCTATGGTAGATTCGTAAGCAGAAAATTCGAAAGATGCTTGCTTTCTGTTGCAGCACCAGTTTGGTTGTTCTTTAGATGCCGCAAAAATTCTGGATATGTGGCTGCAACATCACTCCCCATTCCTGGATTCTGAACTCTGTCATCAGACTCTGAATCTGGTTTGGGATTGTTTGTCTTGGAAGAAACAAGGTTGACTTTATGTTCCATAAATTAGTGGCACGACAACATGGGCATTTCCTTTTTAAAACATACAATTTGGTGAAGAATTTAGCGTTTGACGCATTTTTTTTTCCGGGAAGTGTGAACTTCTGGTTATGGTATCTGGTACTTGCTTGATCTGTTTCTTTATATTCATACATTTCCACCCCATACACATTCCATTCCTAAAGAATATGCAGTCTCCAATTCCTCTTGGTTGTCTCTTCTAGCATCATCCAAACTACAAAAACATTTCTGCGTTGAATTTACACGACAATGTCCGATTTCGGTTTCGAACATATTCAAGAATCTGATGGAAATTTAGTTTGCAATTACTGGTTTCATTTACACTACAAAGCCACTTCTTTATGTAAATGAAGTTGCAAATACGACGTTCAATTGTGGAATTTTTTTTGTTTTTTTACTTTTGTTTATTTTCTATGAAAAATGAAAATATCTACAGTTTACTATTGAAATAATTAAAAATTCCCTAATACTCATTATATAAACTAAACAATTGATTGGGAGGTCTCTATAAAACTGGAAGCACAGTTTAGTCTTAATAGCCATTGGGCTCTCTGGTTACATTCTCTGCAACAATAGTTGAGTCCGTGTGGCTCCGCAGTTGACTAAAGATCCAGTGGTAATACACCATTAAAATTTTATAAAATTTATTTCATACGGTTAATTTTTACATATTACAGATTCATGTCCGTCACTTTTTAAATTTACGACACGACTTTTCAAATCCAACAACATTTTGTTTATATGTTATTGATTTACTGTTGATATTTATATGTGTTGGTATATTGTTGATTTGTTGTTGATGTTTTCTATATTTGCAAATTCAAGCGTCTTGTTTATATGTTGTCGATATCTTTTATTTATATGTTGTTTATATGTCAAAAACAATATATAAACAAAATATCAACAATATCTCAACAACAAATCAACAACATATAAATCACAGATTTGTTTATATATTATTTTCAACATATAAACAACATATAAACAATATATCAATAATATATAAACAACATTCAAACAATATATGAACAATAAACAAAATATAAATAACATATAAATATCGAAAATAAATCAATAACATACCAACAACATATAAATATCAACAACAAATCAAAAATATATAAACAAGTCCATGAATTTGTAATATTGATTAGTGAGTCACACGTTCAAAATTGAAAAAATGCCTCACGTGAATATGTAATTAATAATTTTGGGCTCCAATTGGCCCAAAGATCTATCAACAATGGGCTTCACAGTTAGGCTCAATACCTAGCAATCCTACTTAGAGCCACAACAGGAGCCCTACGACAAGAACCTTAACCTATCTTTCTTTTCAAAATCACTCATGAGTCCCTAGATTTTGACGTTGCAATGAGGCTAATAGCAAAGAAGAAGCGTGGCAATAGCAAGACTACATCACCCTTCAACATCAAAAACTTGTGGAGTCGCTAGAAGCAGAAAACCATATGGGTTCAGCCGATGAGAATCATAAGATGAAATCATCATCATCAAAGTATGAGTTCAGCGAGATGTTAGTGGCGCTGAATCAGGCTGCTGAGAAAGAGGACCAACTTGCTTTCTTCAGGAGGTGGAGGATGGTTCGTCCTTTTGGGATGTCACGACCATTGAGGCTAACCAAAATACCTTACGGTCTACACTCATACCTTTAAACCCAAACCATTCACTCACCTATAACACAAAACCCAACAATAAAACCCAAACCTTCACCCACCTATAACACAAAACCCAAACCATCTTCTTCTTCTTCCCACCCACTAGTTGAAACTCGTCATTCTCTCTACCACAACTCATTTCTTCTCCATCCTTATCTCACTCTCTCTCTCTCACACACACACTATTAATTTGACACACCCATCCCATTTTCATTTCTTCAAATCAAAATCAACAAACATGGAATCCCTAATTAAATCGCCAAATGCATTTTTGTATCTTCAACCCATTTTCATTTCATCAATCCAAATCACTCTAAGTTAAAACTCTAAGTCTCGCACCTTAATTAAAATTGAAATTTGTCAAATAAGAGGGGAAATGGACTTACCAGGACGGCGGTACACACTGACGAGATGACGAAGCGTGGGAGAAAGAAGCAAGGTGACGGCACGGCGTGGACGGAGGAGAGGACTAAAAGATCAATGAAATGATTTAGCACTAGATAAGATGACTTTGCATGTCTTATGCTAATCATGATATCGAGAGGTAAGGGGTTGTATAAGGTTGCGACAGGTCTTGTTAATACGTATTGACATTCACTCAATTTAGGTAATCATAATGTCTTGCTAGAGACCGCTTATGATTTATAGGCTCTGGGCCCATTGCCAACGTTGAACGGACCTATAGGATCACACAAGATAAAACCAGTTAAAGAAAAAAATGCATATTTCTTAATGTGCCACTTATTAATGTAGATAAGATAATTGGGGCCTTATAATTTTCAAGACATGCATTGAGGCCCATTGATTGTCAATTTCGGCCCAATGAATATTGAATAATTAAATTAGTTAATTAATTAATGGAAGAAGAGAAAATAAGGTCTTGTTTAAGTTGGACTTAAACATGGGTTTTATAATGGTTTAGTCTTAACTATGTGATTAGTTTTCAACCCAAACCATTATATCTTTAAGCCCTATTTAAGAGAGGGTGGCCAACCCATTTGGGACCTAAATAAGTTGAAGAAATTGGTCATAAGTGGGAATTAGGGTTCGACCTAGTATAAGAAGGAAGGAAGAGAAAGATGTGCTAGGGTTTTTCTCATTTTTCCTCTCTTTCTTCCAACCCTAGCCGTCCACCTCTCTCTCAACTCTATCATCTCTTTTCTTTACTTGTTCAGCAGAAATCTTAAAGGAAAAAGGGAAAGGATACCTGATTCCTTCTCCTATCCTTATGATTACAAGGTTTCCAAACTTGTTTTGAACAAGAGAACACGTTTTCTCTTTGGTTTTGTTCAAAACCGAATAGTTTGGCTAAGAAAGGGCAACTTTTTCTTGTGCTAGCACACTAGGTTGTTGTGTGTGTGATTGGTAGAGAGGAGTACTTTTTTGGCAGTCCTTTCAGTGGCATTAGCAAGGACAAAAGGGTCAAAAATTTGTCTTTTTGATTCGGCTCTTTTGGTGGCAAAAGGATTCTGTTTTCACAAGTTTAGGTATAAATCTTCTCACCAAATTTCTGTTTTGTACATGCATGTTCCTTGGATGGTTTCTTTGTGTTTTTGGTTGTATTAATAACCAAAAGGCTTAAAAGAAACCTAACAATTTTCTTGAAAACAGTTTTATTAAAATGATTTAAATATATGGGCTTATAGTTTTTGTATGTTTGAGGTTTGTGTGAGATGGGTCGAGCTCCCACAGATGGTTCACCTCGTACGCCGGTCACAGTTCCGGGAATGGGTCGTGACAATCAAAGAACGAGTACATGTAGAGTACAACCCGAGTACATATAGTGTTAATGAATGCTCTTTTGACTAGTATAACAGAGTACATATGGAGAACAACGCGAGTATAATTAGTATAACAACGAAACTAAAACTCTTTTGACTATTATAATCGAGTACATGTGGAGTACAACACGAATACAATAATAAAAGGAGACCAAATGAATCAAGTTATTTAAAAATTATTTGTTAAACCAACAAAATCTCTACAAAAACTTAGTACAACAAGAATACAAATGGAATACATAATGAAAACTGAGAATAAATCAACATTGAATACAATCAGAGTACAAACAACAAAAAATGAGAACAAATAGAGGCCAAACACAAAAAAAATTGAGTACGTTTAGAATACAACTCGAGTAAAAATCGAGTACAATGGGAGAACAAACATGAGTACAAAACCGAGTACAATAAGTGTGAATGCTAAAAAACACAAGTGACAATCCCAATTGAAATCGTCTCATCTTTAGTCACCCAAATATCCTAATCTTGTGGCGCTTGCATTTTCCAAACATAAACTAGATAAAAGAACCCTAGAAATTCTTCAAGATAGATCACACAGAGAGAGAGGAATTGAAATCTATTTTATTGAAGGATTCCTTTTCATCCCAAACTTGAAATCCCTAAAATCAAAATTGAAACCCATATGTAAACATAAATGCCCAGATTTCTTTCTTCCAC
>CAODLS011459583.1:0-13540 GCA_948243855.1 Flueggea neowawraea | reverse complement strand
CATACCTTAAACATAAAAAATAATAAAAATAACCATAAAATCTATTTAACATTTATTACAGTTTTATTCTTAGAATAATAATATAATATTAATTGTTTATATCACAATTGAAAGACAAAATACTTGCAAAAAAATCACGTTGAGATAGGTTAAACGATTGGTTTCACAATCTGATTTCCTGAACTAAATGTAATTTATGGCCGCTGGTTTTAATCAAATTGGGGTCACTCATTTATAATGTCACCACCTTTAAAAAATTCCAGTTTTCTCGTTTAATTTTGTATTTTTTGATGGAAAAAAGAATAGTCGATCAGTGGCAACTTACTCTCATTTAACGTGACCATACAAATTCTTTTTTGTTACAAAATATTCAAAGAATAATAGTTAAACTTCCCGATAACCAAGTTTCTTTTTTTTGAAGCACCGATTACCAAGTCTCATCACTAATAAATAGTAACAAGTCAATTAAGTTTATTCGCTGAAAAAAAATGATTGGAGCAAAAGATGACAATATTTTTATTTTATGGTACGGTCAATTATTATAGCAAATCCATGCGTATTTCACAAAAAGCAAATAAACAGTGTACGAGGTTATGCTATACACTATTATAATTAATGCCAAAATACCTGAATTCCTCGGCAGTAAAACCTTATTAATTCAATAGTAGCGATAATTGACTACATAGCATACTTCTTTACTATAACTACTATATGGCATTTATTATATATTAAATATAGTTCATTAATTATAAGCTGTGGATTTTGTATCATTCATTAAGTCTGGTTAATTATACTACGATATACAAGACGAATCAACGATGGAATTAAATTTTGACTACAATGTTAATGGTTTTATGGAAATAAATTATAATTTGATAAATGAAATAGACTGCATAGTAAAAAAGTAATGTTTTTTAGAATTATCATACTCTTTTTTCAACATAATTAAACAAATACAATCAATCATTTTTAATATATGTAACATTTTCGTACTTCTTCATTGGTTCTGATATTTAATTTAACAATTTAACATTAAAATAATCTAAAGAAATGGTTCAAATGACAATAAATATTTTTAAAGTTGAGAGATTAGTGAAGTCTCTTAAAAAACAAAATCTTTTGAGTCATTTTTAATGTCTCTCTTTGCTAAAGAAATAAGTCAAGTGGACATAAACAATTAAAAGGATATAGAGTTTAAAATCTCGTGGTTAAAATTAAAAAAAACATTTAAATAGTAATCAACGGATAAACAAGAAAAAACAGAATATGTGTCGATAAAACACAAAATGACTGTTGTTGATGTGAAAGCCCAATATGGGGTGGGTCAAGTTTTAATTAGTTTGCCATCACCATTTCGGCTTAAATTTATTATCATCACTAAATTTTATGATTCAATTTAACTAAATTATTAAAATTTAAAATTATTTAAAACAATTATTTAATTTTATTAAAAAATTTAAGACAGTCGTTTTGTTATTTTTTGTCATTAAAATTCATGAATTGATCTCCACATCATCAATTTTTTATACATCAGTATGTCAAGCGTACCAAAAATAAAAATTTAGACTACAATGACTTTCACAAGGACATTTTTATTCTTGTTTGTGTGGCGCACCGATGTGTACAAAATTAATGATGTAATGGTTTATTTATAAAGTTTGATGACAAAAAATAATAAAATGATTATTCTGAATTTTTTAATAAAATTAAATAATTAATTTAAATAATTTTAAATTTTAGTGACCGAATTTAACTAAAAATTAACCCCACTATTCCTGCAATACTTTCCCTCGAACAATTGCTTGCACAAAAACACGTTTCTTGGGTTTTAGCGTCAAAGTCTACGAAACAACGACTACGAAACTCCTGTGTTCATAAATAGTATGTCATCATCCATGGATTCTTGTTTCCATGTTAGTGCTAACAGAAGGATGTGTTTGGAGCCATGAAAAAAGAGAAAAGACTAAGCCCATTATGACCCCCTAAAGTGAAGTACCAAGCCAGACATTACCGACATGTGTAACATCTTGAAGCCAATATTTTTCTGTGACATCCATGTTAGATCTTTTTCCATGCTGGTCAGGATTTTCTCTCATCATATCATTTCTGCCAATTTCGACACAGATAACAGAAGCACACACGCATGCTTGCATTGTCACCGCAAACTTGTTGAAGTGGACATGTCACACCAATCTGAGGACCAACATTGTTACTAGAGCCATTGATCAAAAAAATAAACATTGTTACCAAAATAAATTCCAATCATAAAAGTCGTCAATTCGATTATTCATATGAACAAATAAAATAATTTATTCAAAAAAAAATTGATGATTAAATCATAAATAGAATTATGGTTTAATAATATTAAAGTCATCTCTAATTTAATAAAAAAAACTAGAGTCGTCCCAAACTACAAAAGATTGAGAGTTGGATTCTAATAGAAATTGAGCAAATCTACCAAGCAAGAACTTGGATTGCAGCAGCGTAATAAAACCTTGGGAGATAGGCTTGTTGAGTCAGCCTGAATGTATTGGACGAGTAATTAAGTAAGATTGGGCTTTCATGAGCTTCACGTTGGATGATCAAAATGGTCCAGCTTGTGATATCTTCAATACAATCAAATGCTTAATGGCCACGAATGCACAAACCCATCTGAAAACATCGCCACTCTTCTTGGGCTAATCAACTAAAGCTCCGTCCGTTGTATTTGTCTTCCTCATTTGTGATCTTTGTCCTTACTCCTTACAGTGCGACTCCAATTCTTTCATTCGATTATTTTCCCTCTCCACGAATTAGTTTTCGGGTGATTATATTACGAGCATGCTTTGTAGTTTCTCAATTCTCCATCATAACTCAAGATATTAATAATTTTACAATTTTTTTGAGATATATACCAATTATTTTTTCCAATCATTAGTTTTGTTTCCCTAGTGAATGATTCGAAAGTGATGCATATCCGATGTTCATTTGTTCCTTTATAATGTCCACAAGACAAAGTTTGAACCGTCTCATTAATGGTTGAAGGGTTCTGCAACGAGTATCTGCGGTCTACTGTAATTATGACATGAAAACAAATTACATTTTACTTGAAAGCTATAATTTTTTTAATAATTACTATTAAATTTTATATTTTATTTACTAAAAGTACACTGATTGTAATTTTTAGCTATTGTTATAGCTTTTTTTGTATTAAACTTATTGTTTCCCATTTTTTATTAGAACTAGGGAAAATAATGTCGTCCTTTTGTGAATTTGGAGTGATCGCGAACGAGCTAAGAAATTATAGTGTTCCGAAACTGAAATGAAATTCGTTGGAACTAAGAATGCACTCAAAATCTTAACTTCTACCAAACAATTGAGGATGATTCAAAGGGACGGAAATCACCACTTAGGCTCTTTTGCTTTTTTGAAGACAATAGCAAAAATACAATAATGAAATGAAAATGAGAGTTGTATTGAATTCAAAAGTTGAGTGCAAGATGTTGAAAGATAAATATAATAGAGAACAAAAGAGAACTAAAGTTTGAAGAATAAAAAGATAATTTAACTCATAAGAGATGTTGTGTTGTTGTTGTGAGGAGTTGTCCTGATGCTATTATTCTTTTGCCAATTTATAGTATTTTGCTCGGCCATTCTTGTTAAGCAAGCCAATCTTGTTCCACTAATTCCTTTGAAGATTATTCTTCTTTCTTTTCCACAATCTGACTTTCCTTTTGTTTTGCTGTAATAGTGATCCAGTTGGCTCCATGTAATTTATTGTCTTTCTCGGTTTTGATTTACTGTAATTACTCTCTGGTTCCATCTTGCTCTCTAAGACTATATTACAAATCTGCCACCCTTCTTGTTATTCTTTCTTTTCTTAATTTGTTGCCTTAAATCCTGTAGATTTTTTCTTGGAGGTCAAGTCTCTTTGAGTTACTTTTTGTCACAGGCTTATTTTCTTTACTAGTTTTAGCAAAATTATGGTGTAAACACTTATAAAAGATAATATAAAAAATTTATTATAAAATAGGTATTTAAAAATAAAAGTGGACGTACAGCGGGAGAAATGAACTGAAATAACTACACAAAGGAAATTGACGATCAGCTTCATCACCCACCACATGTAGGACCATATCACAGTCAATTCGACCGAACCTTTCGCAGTGGTCCGATTTTCAGGTGCAATGCTTAATTTGGTCTGCTACCACTAGAAGTTCTCTCAACCCTTGACCTTATGATATTATTATTATTCGGAATTTTTCATGATATGAGTTGCTGGTTTATTCATACGACTTGAAAAGTGACAGCCACCGAGTTTTCGTTTTATTTTACAATAAAGAAAAATACTTCATTTTCATCAACTTGGGCATATATATATATTCACAACAATCTCTCTCCATGATGAGTAATGTTATTGAAGTTGCCTTGAAAAAGAATGGTTAGAGTTGCATCATGCATGACTTTTATTATTTTGCAACAGCCAACCAAAAACCTATCGTAATCCTTAAAGTATATATGAAGCATATGACGCCAACAAGATGATCACGATGCAGAAAGATAAACATATGTGAGACGAAAGCTATGATATTAGCGGCCAAAGCGTCATCTGCCGATTGCCTTCATGGTGGATGTTGACCACATATCCTTTTTTTTAGCACACTCTTAATCATGTGCGGATGCTATCAACAAGCTACAAATTCAGCGATAAATATATTAGTCTTAACCCAACTTTGTCTTAGAAATTTTGTGTTTCATTAAGATATTGTTCCAAATATTTCTTCCTTGTCGTTATTTCTTCCATGAGCATAATTTGTCGGCACATCATTATTAAACACTTTGAATTCTACATGTGTATGATAGACAGGAAATTAGCACATATGACAATGACAACATTCTGCCTTTCATAACCACCACTTGATCTCTTATGAAAGTGATTTGTTTGCAAAAATGATTCGTGTGCTGATCACTTTTTCTGTTGTCGTGTTCGATTTGCATTTGATTTCATTCTTTTCTCTGCTATGTTTACTATGTATGTTTATTTCTTTAAACAAAATAATTATGAACTTATTTGAAAATAATATGCTGTGATCATAATCTCGAAAATGAATTTATAGTGACAGAAACAGTTTTTTTAAATGTGGCCTACAAACATTCTTTAAATTTGCACCCTTTTTTTTTCCAATTCCAAGTTTTTGCTTCATGTCCATATGATGAGGGATCGTCTAATTTTCCAACTATCCATGAAATAATCATCAATATGTACGTTTTTTTTATAAGGTGTTTGTATTTTTATTCAAATGTCCTAAAAATCCATGAAAATAAACTTTACAAAGTTTTGTATAAAACCTTTTTATCAAAAAAGCTACGAGAAAAAAACTTGTGAACCTATAAAGAATAACTCCAAGGATTTATGTGAATTACTCAGTACTCAATATGTACGTTTTGTTGGTTTTAATAAAAGAAATATAATTAAAGCTGTGGTAATCAAAGTAAACGTGGTTTAGGAGAAGCACTGAACATTCTTGTCGGACCAAATCAAGTGCATTGCTCATATGTATGATTTCAAATTCCTAATAATCATGCGTTTTTTTTTTCATTATAAGCAAAATCCGATTAATATAGTGTTGCATTTACAAACGTACTAATTGCGCAATTCAATTCTATTTATGACATAGAACGGAATTATCTTCAATATGAAAATAACGTATGTGGTGAGTAGCAATGGCAAAGCCAGAACTTAAAGGATGTGGGACGGCATCCAACTATGTACAAAGTGTGGACAAAATGCGTATAAATGCGGACAAATATAAAATTAGTATTTATTTTTCTTAAATGAAAAAATTAATGATTTTTTACTAAATATCAAAATTCTTCAATTTTTTCACTAAATGGAAAAATTAATGGGACTGATTTCTTCATTAAATCCTAAAGACCCTTTCATCCAGCATTATCTTGAGCTTTTCCTTCCGGGAAGTTGTGATCAGAAATGTGTAACCAAGAAACCAATAACAGAATTACAGTTGAAATTTCTTGAATTAGACTTCACACTTGTGGTATTGATCAGAATATGACCTCGACACACAAACATTTTGCTCAATCATACAATCATTTTGTTGTTACATGATCAAGTTCAATAGCTATGCCAGAGACAGGATGTAAAACCTCGCATTTAAGGACAAAATTTCAGAACAGCAATTGTCAAGCATATTGGACGAGTCTGATAGTAAAATATATTATCATACGTTGAGATTGAAATCTGCTAAAACTGTTCAAGAAAAATAATGTTTTGATCAAGCATCAGAAAACAAGTAGAATCATGTCCATTGATGTATCCTATATTTAAGTGTTTAATTAAGCAAGTTTTAGCACAATTTCGTCCTATAAATGATTATTTATCTCGTTATTTATACATTTTGTGTGATTTGTGTAGGACGGAATTAATTTGAGTGAAATTGAAGCAAAAATGAAGAAAATGGAAATGAAAGGTGAAGGTTTTGAAGGATCATGAATACTAAGAACCAGTGAGGAGTCCCGGTCATGACCCAGACGGTGAACCTAACGATGATCTGACCAAAGGGAGCCGTGAAGCCAGTCACGATCACGCCTCACAGGCGTGAATAATACCGTGAGACAGTCACGATCAGACCATCATGGGCATGACCAAGACTATGATGAACCAACCAAAGCACAATTCAACCACAGGTGAGTTATGGCCATGACCTAGACCGTGAAGTCATGGCTAGCATCATGGCCATGACCCATGATCGTGAACGAAGAGAGAGAATGACACAAAAATTCTAAAAGTGGGGACCAAGGGCAATTAAGGAAGAATTTTTGTAAGGTATTTCTGATACCTTGTAAGGGATATAAATACTCCCTCATTGCTCAATTAGGACATCTTACATCATTTTCATTCAAACATTCCACATTGTCTTTCTTTCTTCATCTAGCAAATTATTTTTAAGGAAAACAAGGTGAATCATCAAGAATCAAAGCTCCTTTGTTTGGGCATTGTTCATCAAATTTCTTGAATTCGATTTTCCTTAACTTTCAAATCTTGTATTAAGTATTATGTTGTCTTTCAATGGATATTTTTATTGTTGTTTTGTTTTCATCATGTTAACTTAAATATTTAGTTGGGGTGTAGAGACGTAGATTAGAGATGATAATCTTGCTTTGTTATTGAATGGGTGTTATGCCGTCATTCATATTCATACTTGTATGTGGATGTGATTGGTTTATTGACTTGTGTTGAATGATTATAGTTTAGATTGGTCACCTAGGTTATAATTATAGTAATTCCAAATGAAGAATCAAGAGATGAAGGTTGAGAGAGGCTACAAGCGGTGGATTTGTGAATGTTATGATAGGAATATTCAACGTCCACAAAGTATTCGATGAAATGTCTAAGGTTCTTAATGACTATAATATGATTAAGTGAGGTCGAGATGACCCTCTTAATAAATGTAGAGATGGTTTATTAATTTCGAGAGAAATTTTAGGTTAGAGTAGTGGTGAGAACACCCAATCCTTGAACCAATTTATTAATCTAGTAAGATTAGAATCCTTAATCAAACTCTTGAAACCCCAACACCTTTTTATTATTGACTTCTTAATCTAAATCACATTTTCTCATTGTTTACTCCGTGTCTTTCTCATCTTATCCAAAAAAAATTTCAAATCATCAAAAATGTGTTATCTTTTTTTTTTTTATATTTTTGTTTCTGATTGCAATTAAGTCACGCTCTTCGAAATATCGGTACTCAAAGATAATTGAGAGTTAAAACTACAACAATCCTTGTACACTTGCAAGACATCATCAGTCATTTGTAGAAACTACATAAATAACTTCACCAAGAAAAAAGTTTCTTTCCGCTCTGTTTAAAACAACAAACTTGTGAACAAAACTATCATTTTCAATTTCTGCAAACGTGAGAAAGTAAATATTAAAGCTATGCATTTTACTGAGCTTTTCTACACCAATCTACGAATTCAATCAAACCTTAAGTTAGATTCCTACAGCTACGAAACCGAGCTAAAAAGAACTGTTTCATAGCAAAACCCCAAGAAAATTCCTTCCAATCACTTCTATATCAATTTTGTTTTCTTCAGACCAACATAAATATCATCCCCTCCAATAATGAACTCCAAATCATCAAAAGAGAAATCCAAATCTTCACTTCAAGTCTCTTCCTCGTTTGTTTTACTCACATCTCCAAACTCTGTTTTTGTATCCACACTTACCCTCTTACCTCTCCCCATAATCTTCTTTGCGTTTAATGCTATTGAGTTGCAGATGGGTTGGGGGGACGACCCCAAAGCCAACGTGGGGGCGGAGTATAGGGGTATCCTCGGCCACCGGTGGAGTCGGCTAACCCCACTTGGCTCCGCCCCTAATGAGTAGCATATTGTTCTAAAAAAAAAAAGTGATCATCATTCTCCTTCTCGTTTAAATTCTCTCAACTTTAAACTCTCTCAAGTCAATCCATGGTGCCAATTCAGTAATAAAGTAAGGGAACATTGTGTCTGAGCTTGCGATCTATACGTTAGTTAAGATCGAAACTCACTACAACTTGAGAGAACACATATTAAAAATATGTCACATCATCATATGCTTATAACGAGAATCAAACCTCAAACCTTTCAAGTAGAAAAAGATTCTCTGATCACTAAACTCAGCACATGTGAATACTTCGGTTAATGAAGGCAACAGTGTGTAAACTACGTGGGTGTGTATTTTTAGAGGACCTACTTATTCCAGAATTTCCTATTCATTGGATTGGTTTGCGTCATAACTGAGCCGTCCTCCTGGCTCATGTCGTTTATGCTCCAAAGCATGCAAACACATATGCTAGAACGTGGCCCATTAATTGCAGTGCCATTAATATGCTTCAACGAGCCGATAAAAAAAGACATGCTTCAATCGAATCGTAGATACAATAAGCTTGAATCAACTCCATCCAACATTTAACTTTTAATGATTGGCAAATTCCCATGATAGGATAGAAGGCGGACAAACCTTTTCTAATGCCAAGTACGCAGTAATAATTTGTGTTGTTACTATGTGTGTTGTATATTATATATTCTAGGAATAGAGTTTTTTATATCAATTTATTCGTATCTATTAGAATATAAAAATACGTTTACACTATCTAAGAGTAAAACTAAAAAGTCTTGTAAATAGAGTCAAACTCAATTTTTAAGATCGTCAATTAAGCATATTTTAATATTTAACATATTTTAACCTTTAATATATAGTATTTTTTAATATATATATATATATATATCATTTTCTTTTATTTTTAATTATTCAAAAAACATATATTATTTGTTATATACTCCAACCGTCCCTTAAAGATAGGTCACATTTCCTTTTATATTTGTTCCAATATATATGTTTGTTTCCTTTTTAATATTTGTAGTTATATCATATTTTACTATATTATTCCTACTTAAATATATAATAAATTGTGTTATTTATTATTATTGGATAATTATAAACATATATTTGGAAATCTACAATAAAATTAATAATTTAACTAACTTTCTTAATCTTTATAAAAAAAATATTGTGGTTCATCTTTATAGGATAGAGAGAATACCATCTATTAAATCCTACGTTTACCAAATGAGTACTAAAAAATTCAATATAAGAATTAATAATACAAGCAAATATATAGCTAGTGTCCAATCTGCAGAAGTTGGGGACGACTGCACCATTTGGCCATCCTCTGGAAAGCTACAAAAGAATTCTTTGACAACACACAATTTCGTGGCTCTAAGAAATATCAAGATCAACATGACATATGCCATTTTATACGAGACATAAACACATTTCATAGACAAAAATTGGTGGGGGTAGGTGAGCTCCATCATACGATTCGGACATTGACTGGTGTTACTGTTCATTATATGGCAAAAACCCTGGTTCATTCTTGTGCCATTGCCAGACTTAACTTAATTATAGGCACTCATAAAATTTTAAAAATTCACATAAAATTTGAAAAAAATATATTTTTTTAAAATTAATTTGCCGCAGATCGAATTCTCCACACATTTTGAAGAGCCACAGATGGATGTATTGTGTTGGCCCCATCAACAATCAGATGGGTTACGTCCGACTAGTTAATCAATATGAACGTGGACACAAAACCGTATCGACTGCAATTACCCAGCACCGATGAGTAATAGTGTAATACGCCCCACTAGTAATTATTAGAACTCATAAAACTGTTTCTTTTTTGTCTTGACTGCAATATGATTAAAAGAGTTTTTCGAGCTGGAAAGATAGTGGAATTTTCAGTGAACCAAATGAAAAAAGCTCAATCATTTAGTGGCATACAATGCAATTACGTGAAAATTCAAATATCGAAATGATCACACAAAAAAAGGCTTTTTAAACAACCTCTCGTTTTCACTACTTTGTCAACCCTAATTAATATTCTTCCTAAATTTATAAGCTCTATTACGGGCACATGCCATTTTTTATGCATGCAATATCATAAACTTGCACAAATGTTTTCCATTTAAAGGCTTGACGTACATTGAAATTTTAGCATATACTTCATTTCAAAGATACGTTTCATTTTTAACATTGTACTGCCGTCGCACTAATAATTTTGGGTTTCGACGATCTGTAATTTGTATTTGGCGACGAAGTTCAAAGCCTTTTCATTCCTAGAAGTTGAACTTGAAATTGAAATTTCTGATTAAAGAAGGAACAGCATGTATCAGTCCATCACAGCTCTCGGCATTTATTCTAATCCTACAAAATAAATAAATAAAAATCAATTGTGAAATTATTGAAAACAATTGAATGTGGGTTCCCAAAGGTTAAGAAGGACAACCCTCTTTTTGGATTAATAATTAATGAAATTTGAATAATTTGAGACCATAAAAGTACTATCAATCTGATTTTGCTAAAAATGGTTGGATTTCTTTCTTTAAATTTGACGGCAATGCGGTGTTTTCATTTCACATTTAAGTCTAAACCATCGCTCGGAAAGAGATTTTTATGAAAAACGAAAGAAAATCTTTATACCTCTTTTTTTTTTTACCGAACCTCATTGCACATTGTTTGTAAACATGAAAAGCAACACAACATCTACGTTTTCAGGCTGTAAAAAAAAAAAGAAAAGAAAAGAAAAGAAAGAAAGAAAGAGATTCATGAGAAAGATAATTATTTTAGTAAGAAAGGTGGTGTTTGGTATATTGCAAGATCCAATGTGAGAGAGCATTGAAGATGTAGAGACAAAAATCTTCATTAGTCTGCATTATACGTGTGTTGACATTTGATTTATTAGGATCCATAGTATGGACAAGAACAAAAGAAGAGATACCACTTTCAGGGAGAAGAGGAAAAAAAAAGGAAAAGGAAGTCAATGAGATGACTCAGATAATTAAGACTAAAAAACTGATGGAGAAAGTTATACGGTGTGTTATACATATATGATTAAAAATATAAGTATTTATGGTAATTTTTCCTTATCTTACTTCATATAATGGTTTCTTTATTTTTGGACACAGATTCGGATGCGTCATTCATGGCGTGCTATTGATTAGCCTCTCTGTACATATAAAGCTTATTGAGCTTACTTGGGGCTTCACCGAAGCTTCTCTCTCTTTAATCATGGCTTTCTTTAATAGCTTACCTGGTAACTCTTGTTCTTCATCTTCATTCACGTTTCACTGCTTTTTCAATGTTAAAATTATCTTTGTTTGTTCTTGGTTCTGTTCTATACATTTTCTGTTATATGTTGGCAAAGAGTGTAACAAGTTTCCTGAAACATGTTTACTTCATGTAGCTTGCTTTTTTGCTATGAATGTTCACAAAAAATGGTTAAAGTTTTCAACTTTTTTGCTATCTTGATGTTATGTATGTTCTTGAAGCAAAACAATGCTTACCAGAGTTGGTTCTGTTCTTGGATATGCAGGGGTGTTTTCATGGATTTGTGAAGGTGATCTCAATCTGGGATCTTCTTGCATACAAAGAACAATCACAGATTCCTTAAATCTCTTGTTCCTTGTTGTTTTCTATCTGTTCTTGATTGCCGGAACATTGCCAAAACATCGTAATAATTCAAGCAACAGAAGGGATAGTGTTTCTCTTGTTGTCTCAATCTGTTGTGCGGTTAACAGCATTGAATACATTGGTGTTGGATTATGGGAATTAATGGGCGAAGACGACAAGTTAAGTCATTTGAAGTGGTTGATTCACCTTGTCAGAGGTCTAATTTGGATTTCATTGTCACTTTCCTTGCTGGTTACAAAATCCAAATGGATTACAATCCTCAGTTCTGTCTGGTGGGTGATTTTCTTTCTACTAATTTCTGCTATAAACGTCGAAAAACTAGTGACAGCACAAAACATTCAAGTTCTTGATATACTTCCATGGCCAGTGAACTTCTTGCTTCTGTTCTGTGCTTTCAGAAACTTGAGTCATTTCACTTCTCAACAAACCTCGGATTCTGATGTATCTGAACCACTATTAAGTGAAAAGGTTGAAAAACAGCAATCAAAACTAGGCCACGCCGGTTTTTATAGCAAGCTGACATTTTCTTGGATTAATCCTTTGCTTAGATTAGGTTACTCCAAACCACTAAATCTTGAAGACATCCCTGCTTTGGTTTCCGAAGACGAGTCTAGTGTTGCTTACCAGAAGTTTGCTGAAGCCTGGGATTCTCTGGTGAAGAAGAAAACCTCAAGCTTTACAAGAAACTTGGTTTTTGATGCCGTTGTTAAAGTTTTTCTGAAAGAGAACATATTTGTAGGTATTTGTTCTTTGCTTAGGACACTTTCTGTTGTAGCTCTTCCTCTCGTGCTCTATATTTTTGTGAATTATTCAAATCTTGAAGAGCAGAATCTATATCAAGGTCTTTCTATAGTGTTCTGTTTAATACTATTGAAGGGAATTGAGTCATTGTCACAAAGGCATTGCTTCTTCAATGCGAGACAGTCTGGAATGAGGATGAGATCAGCCTTAATGGTGGCAGTATATCAGAAGCAGCTCAAGCTTTCAAGTTTGGGGAGAACAAGGCACTCAACAGGAGAGATTGTGAATTACATTGCCGTTGATGCATACCGGATGGGGGAATTTCCTTGGTGGTTTCATTTAACATGGAGTCTTGTATTGCAGCTCTTTCTTGCAATTGCCCTGCTCTTTGGTGTTGTTGGTCTTGGAGCTGTTATTGGATTAATCCCATTAGTTATATGTGGACTTCTTAATGTTCCATTTGCAAGATTTCTGCAGAAGTGTCAATCCCGCTTCATGGTTGCTCAAGATGAAAGGCTAAGAGCAACTTCTGAGATTCTGAACACTATGAAGATCATAAAGTTACAATCATGGGAAGAAAAGTTCAGGAACTTGATCGAATCCCGCCGAGAAAATGAGTTCAAGTGGCTTGCTGAAACACAGTATAAGAAGGCCTATGGAACAGGCCTTTATTGGATGACTCCAACAATAATTTCATCTGTTGTGTTCTTAGGATGTGCCATCTTTCGGAGTGCCCCATTGAATGCTAGCACCATTTTCACAGTTCTTGCAACTCTTAGAGGAATG
>CAODLS011459386.1:0-19610 GCA_948243855.1 Flueggea neowawraea | reverse complement strand
AAATACTTATGACCTTTCAACCATGTAGTATTCCAATAAGCGGATTGATCCAAAACAATCTCTAACATATTCTTATGTTCTCTGATTCATATCTCATATCGTATGACCAGTTAAACATGATCATCTCACAGAGTACATACTAGTCTTGGTTTATTATCACTCCTATGACAATAATCGACTATGGACATTTAGAATAGTATTCTTTTATGCTTTAAGGTTTTACTATCCAAATCACATATTTGATAACTTAAGCATAATTACTATTTGTGGATGTTTTATCAAATTAAACATGCACAGGAATAATAATGAGATAAAAAAATGCCTCATGATATTATATATAAAATATAATCTGGATATAATGTATTTGGGGCTATGGCTTACACTAATACAAAATACAACAAAACATCAAATCAAAATAAACGTGCTCCTATACTAAATGAAAAGATGCATGTTAGTGCATGATAAAAGATAACCATAGTTTAACGTCATTACAGACCAAAACTAGTTTAATGTCATTGCGTACGTATGCATAGGATCCATTCGAGGCACAATAATGAATGTTTTAAAACTCTTTCCATGAACCTTGAGTGGTTTGTAATCATTAAGCATAGCACCATTAGTACCACAATAATGAATGTTTGAAATCACAAATGGACCGTACCATGGCTTTGGCATTTTCTTGATGTGATATTCCTTCCAAGCTTCAAGAACGCCTCGAAAGCCTGCATCACCTATAAATTTAAAAGAAACAAGAAAATAAGCAAAAAGAAAAATAAACAATCACAACTAGTAGCATCATCCTCAGCAACGATGCTAAAAACTTGATCGGTTCCTCACAAGCGCACGAGGATCGATACAGTAATAAAATAACCTTAGGGGTATTCCTAGGGTGTCGAACCCACAGTGATGAGTGCTAATTGTGATTGATTCGAAAAAGAAAATAAGTCATGCAAAGAGTTGATATTTTTGTATTTTTTTTAAATAGGAAACATGAAATATAAAAGACAAATAATAAGATAAACCTTAGGACTTTAAAGAATTAACCAAAATTCCTACTTACTAAATTTATGAACGGTTTATGGGATATGAGTGTTCTCTCACTATCATCGTGTAAAGCCTCTTTCAAGTTCTTCTATGTCTACATTTATTAAAAGGGTCATTTCGGCCTCATCTAACTAAACTAGACTCGTTAAGTTCCTCTGGGAATTTCATCGAACTTCTTATGGGCATGAATATTTTCATTTCATAACCTAACAAGTTTAATGCATGTCAACCTCATCTAGCCTTCTCTTTTCGGTCCTTCAACTAGATTTGTTAAAAACAACACTATGGTGATCAAGCATAATGATATTCAATTAGAACATGTCATTAAATCAAATCCAAAATCTCTACAATTATATCATTCAAGCACAAGAGAACATTACTACAAATATAGCATTAAAGCACAATAATATATGAACTACATATATGGAAGTAAAAGCTCAACATTCCATACATAAATATAATAAGTATCAATCAAGGTCTACATCTTGAAATCCTAACAAGATGATTAAGTTACCATGTTTTTTAACAACAACATAAGATAATTAATCCCAAAAAAAACCATGATAACAAATTTGAGATATAAAGACAGGAGAAAATGAGTTTAGAAGAAGCCTCTTTCAATGTCCCTCAAGAGAAATCTCTACACTTTGAGCCTTGGTCTCCTTCTCCTTTTCCAACCCTACAACAATGTTCTTCCAAACGGAAGAACAAAGACGACAGAATATGCTCAATGATTGGCTCGAACCCTACAATATTGTTATTCCAAAATGGAAGAACAAATAGAGAAAAATATGCTAAAAATGGTTGGTTGATATATCCTTAAATTACACTTTTATTCAAGCACAAATTTATCTATTTTTTAATTTTAATCGATTGTTTAATGTCATATTTACACACTTTTCATGTTTGATTTAGGTTGGGAATGAATTGGAAGAATAAGAAATGGAAGCGCGAAAAGGCAATACAAGCGGCGTGAAAAACGGATAAAAAAGAGTGGACCACGAACTAGGTGGCCTGGCCATGGCTTGAACCACGGCTGTGGTCCAACCCGTGACGAAATACATTTGTGTGCCATGTAGGCAAAGAAGGCCCATGCCTATGTAAATGGGCGGAGCCATGACGTGGCCAACCTTCAAAGAGGAAAAATCCCACACGGCTTTGACGAAAATTGTGGACAAAAAGCCTACACTTGGGGGCATTTTTGGCATGATGACTACTAGGGTTTCAACACATGTCAAGGGGTATAATACCCCATCTTATTCACTTTTCTACACATTTTCACACATTACACACTGCATCTTTTATTTTTGTTGGAAGAACACATTGTTTCCCTCTCTTTTTCTTCAAGAACGTACAATAAGGGTTGGAGAAAAGAAGAAGGAGACACTTCAAAGGCTTGGAGATTTCTCTACAAAACATCATAGAGAAGCTTCTCTACACCTTATTTCCTCTTTGTTTCCTTATTTTCATTGTTGTTTACCATGATTTGTGTAGTGAAACTTTGCCTTAGTTTTATGTTCATAATTATGGTAAGCTAAACCCTTTGTTAGGGTTGAGAGATGTAGACTTTTGATGGATGCTTGTTATATTTATGAATGGGTTTGATGTATTTCATGTCACATCTTGTGTTTTTGTTAGATGCATTCAATGATTTGTGTTGAATGAATCTTGTTATGCTAGATGAACATGATAATGTTAGTGACAAGTTTAGGTCAAGGATCGAAAGATAAACATAAATGAGGTTTACAAGCATTGAAATTACCATACTTAGGGTAGACATAATCTATGTAAGTAAGGTGTTCGATGAAATTTCTGAATGAACCTAATGAGTCTAGTTTAGTTAGGTGAGGCTAACAGGACCCTCCTAATAAATGTAGACATAGCTTGAATGAACTCGAGAGGGACTTTAAGTGACATTAGTGAGAGAACGCTCATTCCACTAAAAACATGTTTGTAAGTATAAGAAATGGAAGTCTTGGTCAAGTCTTGAAAACCCTAACACATTACCATTTATTGTTGGCCTCTTTCCACAATTTAATTTAAGCATTTACATTACTACATTGTTGTTTTTCATTCAAAAATACAAAAATCAATTGTTGAACTTTTAAATTTTCTTGTCACAAATTGATCACACTAGCAAACCGTTCTTGTGGATTCGATACCTTAGGGATACTCCCAAGGGAAAACTATAATGACAACAGTGCGCTTGCAAAGAGTCGATCAAGTTTTTGGCGCCATTGTCGGGGAACAATGTCTATTGTGATCTTTTCTTTTTATTTTATTTGTATTCATATTTTTCTCAATTGTTTGTTTTCCTTTGCAAAATTCAGGTGATACATGCTATTGAGACGTTCTTGAAGTGCCGAGGGTAGAACATAATGAGCGGAAGACGATCTCATTCCTTTGATATTGAACATTGATAGATTTAAAAGGGCAAACCGTGCACAAAGAAGAATGGGAAAATGGTTGAACATCCTAGGCCTCCAAATGCTCAATAAGATGAGGCAAGGTTGGGCCAATTACCGGGAGGTGGCATTGGCAACCAAATGTCAGGTGATCAGTGTCTTGCAAGCGTACAAGAACTGATATACTTTTACCAATGAGTATTCCAAGCGATATCGAACTCAATGGAACAAGTACTAATGGTCATCAATTCGTAAAATAAAAATAAATAAATAACATTATTTGATTTTTGGATTTTTGAATAAAAGACAAGAAATAATAAAGAAAGTAGAAACCAATTATATAATAAAGCGTTAGAACTTTTGAGATTTTAACTAAAGAATTGAGATTTCAACTAAATAATCCTACTTGCAGCATTAATGAATGGGGTATTAGGATTGGGTGTTCTCTCCATCGAGCTAGCCTAAAGCCTCTATCAAGGTCATTTATTCCATGCCTACATTCACTAAAAGGGTCATCTCGGCCTCAATTAGCTAAACTAGGTTCATTAAGCCATTGAGAAATTTCATCGAACACCTTGTGGGCAAGCAATATCTCTATCCTAAACCACACAATTTTAATACTTGTGGGCGTCACCTAGCCTTCATCTCTCGATTCTTCAACTCGGCTCACCTACACTACAATCATGGTGGCCAATCACAATCATAGTCAAGCATAACAAGTCAATAAATTAATTCTATGGGCAATCATTCAAATTAGGAACATAAATCACAAGAACCAGTAAAATTAAACTTCAAATATAGAATTTAAAATCACAAAAACAATACCCATTCATTCAATAGCGTGTATTCATCAATAACATACAGCTCTAAGTCCTAATAAGAGATTTAAACTACCATAATTAAAGAAAACACAATAAAACAAAAAATAGAACATTGAAATCAAATGCTAATGTGAGAAATAGAAGAAGAATTTATGTAGAGAATCCTTACCAAGTCGTCTTCAAGAGATTCCCAACCTTCAAGCCCCTTTTTGTTCTTGCACAAAACCCTAGAACGATTTATCTAAAATTTGAAAAGATAAGAAGAATGATTCTAGGAGTCACCAAGAATGCTCCAAAAAGAGTAAGTTTGAGGAGTATTTATACACTTTTACATGACCCCATACGATTGTCCTTGTTTAGGTTCACCCTCAAAGGGAGAAGTTTTGCCTTTTTCAAACATTCAACTTAAGCACCTTTCATTCAACTAAACGCCAAGTCTATTCCAAACTTTTCAACCAAAATTTAATCATTTAAGCATTTTTTTTTCTTAAAATCGACTTAGCAACATGCTTGCAAACCTCTTTTATGCCCCCACAACTAGACTAAAGAAGTTGATAAAGAAACTTTTGACCTTGCAAGCAAAAATTTCAAGCATTTTGGATCATTTTTGAATTAAAAAAAAAAAGAAAAATCACACAAACAATACTCCAGAAGCACTGAAGCAACCAGTAATCAATAAACCCCTCCCCCACACTTATTTTGAACACTGCTCCCAATGTTCGACAAAGTAAGGCCGGATTATTCTTAACAGGAGCAATAAACACGGAGACAGGTCCAAATTTCAACACGAAAGTAGAGAAAGATAGGGCTAAGAAAGCTTCTTTGTTTTTCGCTTAGCTTGATTTTCCTTCTTCCTTGAATGCATGGTTCCACTTTAGGGATGAGGCAACAAAAGTTAGTACACATAAGTACAGGCATGATACAAGGCATGTGATCAAGAAGACAAAAGAATCACTCCTATTTGATTTTATTCAATGCAAACATAAAAAGATAAATGCATAAAGTAAAGGATATGCGTAGTTTAACATCATTGCAAATGAGAAGTAGTTTAACGTCATCTCAGACGGTGATGTGGATCTATTTGGGATGCCAAATACTCCTTGTGGTGGACTTCTTGTATGGTCTCAACTGTTTTCCATTGACAGTAATTGGTTTATGATCATTAAGAAAAATATCAATAGCACCACGTACATGAATTTTTGAAATTAAAAACGGACCACATATTGGAATTTTTGGGTTCCAAAGAACATAATTTTTTGGTAGAAAATAGTAAACATGTTGAACTTCATAAAACTCACCCTTAACAATAAAAACATCACATTCTTTCTTGATTTCATCTTTTAAACCCACTCCCTTTTCCACATTATTACCCTCCTTTGCACTAGGTGTTCTTTCTTTTATTTGCTCTTTTGGACACTCTTTTGGGTTTTCACTAGGCTCTCCCTTTTCCTCCTTAGCACCTAGAGATTGTGGGTGGGAGTTGGTGGAGAACATACAACTAGACTCTACCATTTTAGCATCCTCATCAACATCCTTAAGTGACGGCATTTTTAAGTTACTAAAAACATTAAAGTCTTGTGTTTCACACCCTACTTGAAAAGTCAAATTTCCCTTATTAACATCAATTAGGGCTTCCCCTATTGCTAAAAATGGTCTACCTAGTATAATGGGAAGTTCTAATTCATGATCCATTTCAAGCACATAAAAGTCAGTGAGAAAATAAAATTTACCGACCTTTACCAAGACATTTTCCACAATTCCCAAAGGATAATTGAAGGAACGGTCAGGAAGTTGGAGTGAAACGGTTGTTGGCACAAGTCTCCAATTCCAAGCTTCTTGAATATGGAGCAGGTCGTGAGGTTGACCAAGGCTCCCAAGTCACACAAAAACTTTTTTGACATTCCCAATTGTGCAAGGAATAGTAAAGCTCCTCAGATCCTTAATCTTTGTAGGTAACTTCTTTTGCAACATCGCACTACATTCTTCGGTTAGAGCCACCATCGTATACTCCTCCAATTTATTCGTGTTATCCACAAGCTCTTTTAAGAATTTGGCATATTTAGGCATGTGTGCAATGGACATAGTGAAGGGAATGTTCAATTCCAACTTTTTGAACATCCAAAGAAACTTGTCAAACTCATTGGCTTGGGTGTGAGTCTTAATCCATTGAGGGAATGGAATTGGACGCACATTAGGTCCCTTTAACCATTGAGGGAATAGAAAAGGAGGTACATCGAGCTTTACCGCAACTTTTTCTTCCTTAATTTCCTTGGCATTCTTAGGCTCTTCCACCACACACTATTTCCCTTTATCTTTCATGAGCTCCTCCCCCGCACTGGGTTCCTCAAGCTCTTTCCCACTTCTCAAGATAATGGCCATCACACTATCTTTGGTGTTAACTTGGGAGGTACTCAGTAGCTCCCATTTTCAATATCCTAAACCACCTTAGCAATTCGACCAACTTGCCTTTATAAATTTTGAATGGTAGCATGTTGGTTTTGGATGGTAGCTTGTTGGGTTTTGATAACTTGTTCCACCTTGGCATCCCCAGCTTTCATTTTAGACAAAATTTGCATAAACGTGTCCTCCAAAGGTGGCTTTTTGTCTTGGCTATTTTGTTGGGGTGGTGGTTGTTGAAAGGGTGGTGGTGGCCTAGGTTAATATCCTGAGAATCCCATAGGTCTAGGTGGATTGGTGTTGATGTTTGGTTTCTTCCAAGAAAAATTTGGTTGGTTTTGCCAACCCAGATTGTAAGTGTTTGAGTATGGGTAATTCCTAGGTTGAGCATTTGGGAATCCCCCTACAAAATTCACTTCATCATATTCAACACCCGCTCTTCTGGCCAATCCATAATTAGCATCACTATGGCCCATCACTCCACAAAATGAACATTGCTCTCTAGCCATCACATTTTATTGATTAACACATTCAAGTTCTAGACAATTCATCAACTTGGGAAGCTAAATTGGAAGAATTAGAGGTTACCTCATGAATTCCTAATCTTCTTCCTCTCACTGGTTTTTGTTGAGAGTCGATGGCAAGCATCTCATATATGTCGTATACTTCCTCAGTCGTCTTGTCACCAAAATATCCACCCGCCGCGGTGTCCACCAAAGTTTTCCAATACATGATGAGTCCATCATAAAATAATTGTGTGAGCAATGCCAAAGAGAATTGATGGTAGGGGCATTGGCTTAACAACATTTTAAACCTCTCACATGCTTCATGAAATGGCTCCCCTTCCATTTGAGAGAAAGAACAAATTTTTCTCCTCAATAAAACATTCTTTTAAGGAGAGTAAAACTTCATTATAAATTTCTCATATACCTACTCTCAAGTGTCAAAGGATCCCTATGGTAGATTGATCAACAAAATCTTGGCTTTATCCTTCAATGTTTAGGGAAAGAATCTCATTCTCAATTCATCTTCCACTAAGCCATGTAGAAGGAATGTTTGGATGGTGATGTACAATTCCGTCAAGAAAGTCAATGGTTCCTTCAAAGGTAACCCATGAAATGAAGGGAGCATAGTAAAGTGAATGTTCTTAAACTCATAGTTCATTGTCGTCAGACTTAATCGAATACAAATAGGTGAAGCCCAAATCACCGGCCTTTGAATCTCTCTCATGTTCATTCGACTCGGCAAATGGTTTCCAACACCACATCCTTAAGCTTACTCAATTCTAGGCTCCTCAACCTTAACTTGAGGTCTAGCCATCCCTTTCATCCTTTCCCTTATTTGATTAGCACGATTTGCCCTTAAAACACTCTCTATTTCTGGAATCAAAGGGATAAACTCTTAATTTTCCAAGCTCTGAGTGCGTCTCGAAAGCATAAACACCTATAATTGCAAAGGAATCAAACAATTAAATAAAAATAAAAGAAAATATAACAATTAGAACACTGTTCCCCGGCAACGGCACCAAAAACTTGATCGATGTCTCACAAGCGTACGAGAATCGATGTAGTTTTACCAAGGAGTATTCCAATGGATATAGAACCCAAGGCAATGAGTACTAATGGTGATCAATTCATAAAATTAAAATCAATAAATAATATGATTTGATTTTTGGGTCTTTCAATAAAAGACAAGCAATAATAAAGAAAGTAGAAACTAATTAATAATAAAGCGTGAGGACTTTTGAGATTTCAACTAAAGAATCAAACTTGCTACATTAATGAATGGGGTTTTAGTTTTGAGTGTTCTCTCCACCGAGCTAGGCTAAAGCCTCTCTCAATGTCATTTACGCCATGCTTGCATTCATTAAAAGGGTCCTCTCGACGTCAATTAGCTAAACTAAGCTCATTAAGTCATTGAGGAATTTCATCGAACACCTTGTGGGCAAGCAATATACGTATCCTAAACCACACAAGTTTAATGCTTGTGGGTTTCACCTAGCTTTCATCTCTCGATTATTCAGCTAGGCTTACCTAAAATACAACTATGGTGACCAATCACAATCATAGTCAAGCATAACAATTCAATAAATCAATTCCATGGGAAATCATTCAAATTAGGAACATACATCACAAGACCCATTAAAATTAAACTTCAAATATAGAATTTAAAAGCACAAAGACAATACCCATTCATTCAATAGTGAGTATTCACCAATAGCTTTCATCTATAAGTCCTAACAAGAGATTTAAGCTACCATAATTGAAGAAAACACAATAAAGCAATAAAATCAAAAATATAACATTGAAATCAAACACCAATGTGAAGAATTGGAGGAAGAATTGATGTACATAAGCCTCCTCAAGTCGCCTTCAAGAGATTCTCAATCTTCAAATCCCCTTTTTTTTTTTGCACAAAGCCATAGAATGATTTGTCTAAAATTTCAAAAGATAAGAAGAATGATTCTAGGAGTCACCAACAATGCCCCAAAAGAGTAAGTTTGAGGAGTATTTATACCCTCTTACATTACCTCAAAACCCTACAAAAATTCTCTCCAAAATGCCCCTTGAAAGTGTCTTTGGTCCTTAATTGATTGTTCTTTCTCGCCACACCTTTTTTTTCTCTCTTTGTCACTATCTGTAGTGTGTCGTAACAGTGAAAAATCAGTGTCACGGCCGTGACAAAATTCTATCCAAAACGGAGGTGCAAACTTGGCATTTGTCACACCTGTTAGGGAGGCCGTGATGGTGTCAAGGCCATGACACATCTTCCTCATGGCTGTGACACTTTTCTGAATGTGATCCTCCACTTTTATTCATGTGCCATGGCCGTGAGAGTTGGCCATCACGACTGTGACACCCTTCATTTGCTTGTTTTCTTCGTTTTTGCTCAGAGCCTTTCCATTTTGCATCATTTATCCATTATTTCCAACTCATTTTCTCCCATTTTCATGCAAATCAAACACCCTACAATAAAATATAAAAAGATAATAAATTCATGTACAAATAAATACATTTAGGGCCAAAATGCTATGTTTTTATGCTTGAATTAATGTGCAAATTTAGCATACATCATCGGGGCAGATGAGCTTGAGAGATATTCAAAGGCCGGTAATTGGAGCTTCACCGTCTTGTATCCATTTGACTCTAGCGGCTCAAAATTATGAAGAGAAGAGCATTCACTTCAACATGCTACCTTCATTTCAAGGTTTACCATCGGAGGATCCTTTGACATTTGTGAGAGAATTTTACACAACAATTCAAACCTTCCCTTTACATGGCTTAAAAGAGGATGAGCTTTGAATGAGATGCTTCCCATAAACTCTAAAGGATTGGGCAAAGACTTGGTTAATCCATCTTCTTGAAGGCTCGTTTAGAAAATGGAATGAGATGTATGAAAAGTTCATGATGAAATTTTGTTCACCTCAAAAGACGGTGGTATTGCGCAACAAGATTTTTTTCTTTTTTGTAAATAGAGGGTGAACCATTCCATGAAGCTTGGGAAAGGTTTAAGATGCTTCTTAGCCAATGTCCTCGTTGTCAATTCTCATTGACTTTGTTAATTCAATTATTCTATGATGGTTTGATGTTGCATGGTCTAACCTTGGTGGACACGGTAGTTGGGGTTTATTTTGGTGATAAGACCACTGAAAGGTATATGAAATTTATGAATTGCTTGCCACGAATTCACAACAAAAGGTGGTGGGAGATAGACGAGCAGGAGTTCATGAAGTTTCTTCTTCATCATCTTATTTGGCAACCAAAGTAGATGATATTGCAAAGAAGGTGAATCTAATCTTGAATAGCAATGCCATGGTTTGTGAGCAATGTTCTTTTTGTGGTGCACTTGGCCATACCGAAGGAAGTTGCAACATAAACCAACAAATGGGAGGTGGATTTGAAGAATCCAATTATATGGGAGGATTTCCTAGACCTCAACCAATAAATGATCCCTACTGGAACACCTACAATATGGGATGGCACAACCACCCGAATTTCTCATGGAAGGATCAAAATGTCAATCCACCAAGACCAATGGGACCATTGGGATTTCAACCAAGGGCACCATTCCAACATCAACAACAACAACCACCACCACCCCAACAAAACATTCAAGAGAAGAAGCCACCCTTGGAAGATCTACTTATGCCATACATGACAAAGATGGATGATAAGGTAGATCAAATTGTGCAAACTCAACAAGCAATAATCCAAAAATTGGAAAGACAAGTTGGTCAATTGGCTAAGGCAGTTTCAGAGCATGAGAAGGGTAAATTGCCAAGCACTTCAAAAGTGAATCCAAAGGAGAATGTTATGGCGGTTGCTCATCATCAATCTCTCTCATTTTTATAATGGAAAGCACAAGCACAACTATAGCCATCCCTATGAAATTCAAACAAATCAACCAAATCACTCTCGACAAACTTCACCTCCTCACAATTCACTTTTGATGTCAATACCATTTCATCAAAATCTGTATCTATCTTGTTTTCCCATGATGGAAATCCAAGAGGAGGGTTGATTCGATTGTTTAGTACTTTTCAAAATCTTTTGAAATTAAAACAAGAAAATAAAAAATTCCACTTCAAAACCAAATAAAAAACTCAACAATAAAAATAAAGGGCAGTAAATATAAAGATTTAAGGGAAGAGAGAACCAAGTCATTGATTTTATAGTGGTTTGATCCTCCTTGACCTACGTCCACTCCTTAAGCCTCGCTCGAGAGTATTGAATCCACTAACTCCTCACTTTCGGGTGGAGGGAACTCTTTGTACATTTCCCTTGTTTTTTCAGGATCACAAGGAAGCTTTACAATCTCTAGTTTTTGTAGGATCAAAGAGGAAACCTTAACCCTCTCGTTTTTGTGTGTTCAACTATGAAACTTTAACCCTCTATTTTTTATGGGATCAACTAGGAAACCTTACAAATCTATTGTTTTTACCAAGAAACAAACAGGGAAACTGATCACTACTGTCAAGCAAAGATATTTCTTTTACAAAGTGTACCCAATACACAATAATGATCACACACCAACCCAAATATGATTGTAAGTGCTAAGAGGAAGAGAATTTGCAAAGCAAAAAGAAATTTAGAGTAAAAACAATGCTGCAATGAATACCCCAAGGATTCTCTCCTTTTCTTTTACTATTGTAGAGGTGTATTTATAGCAAAAAAATACATTCATGTCAGTTGGAAAATCTTTGGAGTCGTTGTGGAGTGATTACTAGCCATTGTGAGATAAAATTGAGATTGAGCACCTATCATATCAACCATTGTGCACGTAACCAACATTTGTGTGTGCAACATTTCAGTGTGTTCTTCTCTTGTGTGCGCTTCTTCTTGACTTGAATGCTTAAGATGCCAAAGTGGATACAATAGTTTCATTCCAGAATGTCAACTCCACAATCTCCTCTTCTATTTATGCGCTTAACATCATATTTGCGTGCACAATGACTTGTCAAACTTTGCGTATGCTTTTACTCTTTCTTACACATGTGATATGATTGAATATTGAATTTTGTACTTGTTATGTCATTCAAATTTTGATGTATCAATCCGCCATTTTTTTTTTGTTTAGGGTTGCATGCGTAACCTCTGTTTTGAGCATAAAATATGCCTTTACTTGCATTAGACTTTGAAGCAGTAGACTCACACTTAACTCCTTTCTTCCTTGTGTGCTTAAATACTTTTGTTACTCACAACTCAAAAGAACACCTACTTGTGTAACATTTTATGTTACGTGTGTAAGAAATTCTTTCCTTGAATCTTCAAATATTCCAAAGGCTTCATGCATTTTCTTCCTTCCATCTATTTGTTTGCGTATTGTAATACCCCATCCATTCTAGCTAGGTTCTCTATAGCATTTAATTTGATTCTGATTTGGTCTTTGGATGTTGTGATGATGATTAAGTGTTAGGGATGTTGATTAAATATTGATGATGGTTTGAAGATGTATTTTCAAGGGTTTGGTGTTGTTGAGCTCCAAGGATGATCTGACACATGTGCGAAAGAGAAAGAAGTCGAGGTAGGCATTTTGGAAAAGTAAGACTTACGTTTTACATTATCAAAATGTACATTATCTATAAACTCTCTAAGACGTACATTAATCATTCAAAACGTATGTTATTCAGCCACAACGTAAGTTGTGTTTGTACGACTAATGTTGATCATCATCTTTTTCAAAGCTGAAGCTTTTAGACTCATTTTTATGCATACGACGTAAGTTTTGAACTTGAGAACGTATGTTGTCACCCCAAGAAGTATGTTGTGATTAAGAATGACGTACATTGTATTTTAAAATACCAAAACGGTGCGTTTTGGTTCGTCCGTCTCTAAAACACCCAAACCCTACTCTTTCTTGACCATTTCTCTTTTTTCACCACTAAAATACATTCCAATCCGTCTTTCAACGTCTCTCATTGCCTCCCATCCATTCCATTAATCAATTTGAGGTAAGATCTCATTCATAAACCATTTTTGATGTTTTTATTGAAATGGGGGTTGACGAATGTTATATGATAGATTAACTAGAAAAGCATAGATTGAGCTTGGTTTAGTGAGATTTGATGAGTTGTTTAAATGGGTAAGGGTTTGGCCGAATTTGTGAAGTTGATCATTTTAAGTTTTTTTTAACAAACCAATTATAGATTCATGTTTAGGAGGTTGATTTGAGTTCATTTGTATGGCTGGAAACGTTGGGTATCGATCGGAGCGGGTTTATGATATTTTTTAGAATATTTCCTGTCGCAGCAACTGTTTTGTAATTTTAGGAAGTTTATGACTATTTTGTGATGTTGTAGAGTTTAATGACTGATTTGCATATTTTGACTACTTGGAGGACTAATTACTAATTTCTAAAAAGTTTGAGAACTAATCTATAACTTACCAAGATCTTGGGGACTAAATAGTAATTTTGCAAAATTTGAGGGACTAAATGGTAATTTTGTGAGATTTTTGAGAGTCGAGAGTGTTTAATCTTTGATGGAAATATGTTTTTTAGGATTTGGGTCTGCATTTGCACATTATGCATTTGGTAGTTGACATAGTACCACATTTTGACAGCACTCTGATATATCTGCTTCAACTTCGCATTTATGTCTGGAGACCAACCGCCTACTAGTGGTGCGTGATTGTATCATTCATCTTGGATATCCAGGTGAGTGTGATGGCAAATTCAGACACATACGTTGTCTTCTATTACCTTATGTTTTTGTTGTGATTCGATCTCTGTATGAAATCCAGAATAATTAATGGTTTGGCAATAATAAAATCTGACTTTGCTAGGATCATCCTATTTGGGTATTATTTGAAATTCTAAAATAATTATCTTGTTTTGAAACAAGTATATTTTATGATATAAGTATTTTTTTTAGTAATAATAAAATATTTTATGTAAATAATTACCTGTTGTGCATGCTTTTTTGCTTCTGTAAATCTAACTTTAGAAAATTTGTTATGTTACTCTTATTTATTTTTATTATTATTAAATATTTGTCTGCCTCGTATGTTTATTGCTTATGTGCATCCAATCTCTGAAAATTTTGTTGTTTTATTTTCACTTTTATTTATGTTATAAATATGTTCTCTGAGTAATATATATATATATATATATATCTCAAGTGGTACAACCAACATTACTGGTCTGCTTCTGCATTTTTTAGTTCTGCTAATTATTATTAATTTTTTTTGCTTCCGTATATTTGTTATTCTGAATAGTTATTTTAATTAATTTAAATATTCTGACTTAGGACACCTATATTGCGGTGGTAAACATGACATTTGGTATAACATTGTGAAAGCCTAGTTACCAAGTTAAAAGTGGTAAACCGTATGTCCAGCTCAAGCACACGTGAGCTATTTTCTATTAGCATGAGTCCACGTATGATTCTGTTTTTGTTTCTTTTTTTGGTCTCCTGTCACACTGCTCTGGTATGATATCGATTAATATTTGGATATAATAAATATTGGGAGTCTCTTTTATTGCTCATTCTCTCATTTTATATTTGTTCTGGAGTCTGGCAGTGTATATCTTGTTGGAACCCGTGGATTGCATTGCTCGCGGATATACTCTTTGATCAGTACTGTCTGTTTTAGCTTTGAGACCAATAGAGTGATGGGATACTATTTGAGCAACCCTAAGGTTGTTAGATGATAGCCCTTTTGTTTCGGGTACCGTGTAGGCTCTTAAGGCTGCTAGTCTAATTCTGATCTGATCTTTTCAGCATTGTTTCAATATAACACAGGTGTATGATCAGTGATTATTAGACCTTTTTAGCTCAGTATATGATAGTAAGGTAGAAGTATATAAAATTTTGAAGAATCGGTATTAGTAGAACTTATATGTCTACATGTAGCATGTCTTGTCTATCTTCTGTTATATTAATTATCATACTTGACTATATGTTGTTTTCCATCTGTTCAAAATGTTTTTGCAATGGATTTCGAATTACTATTTGTATTTATACAAGGTATACTAATAGTATATGATTATATACGTGCATGTAGTATTCTCAAAAATATTTTCAAAACAGTTTATGTGCAGCCACAGAGGCGATTTATAGTGTTGTTTCCTCACTAAGTTTACTCACCCCTCCCTTTAACATTTTTCAGGTGATTTTATTGATAGTAAGTTTTGGCTTTCAGTATTCAGTGAGGTATTCTGAAGTGGCAGTGAGTGACCTTTTGTTCAAGCCTTGGTTATCTTTTTTGTTAATTGCTCCACACCAGAATACTTATGGGTAGTTGGTTCAGATTATCATTATCTTAAATTATTTTATTTATAAATGATTAGAATATATTTTGTTATACTTATTAACTTTTATAGGTGTGATAATGTATTTTGGGTATAAGTTATGTTCATCTGAGGTTTCTGCAGATGTGTCGGGCCTATGGTTCGGTTCGCCTCGTATGCCGATTATGGTCCAAAAACGGGTCATGACACATACATTAAATTAAGTGATCAAATTAATATTTCCATGCATAACCACCATAACATGCACAATTTCTACCTGATCCAAGTTTTTGGTTTGTTTCTCTACATATTTTGTTCTTGTGACCAACTTGTCTTAAGTGAATAACTGAATCCTTTGTGTGCGCTAATCATCTCTTGCGTGCGTAAGTTTGAACACGTGTGCAAGTTCTAGATGTGTGATGTTTCTGTCCAGTTCACTATCTTGTGAGGAAAAATCTTAAGTGCATGAACCATTCATTTGCGTGCATAAACTGTCCATAAAGTTTGTAAGCCTTTCTCAAGATATGTAACTCATCCTCTTTCATTTTTGTCAATCGTCAAAAACTAAGAGGGTGAACCTTTTGGTTCAACATATTTTTATCATGAAATGTGCATAAAACGCCCTCACAAGACTATCATATACATCCTTCTTTCATTTTTGGAAATGAAAACCTTTATATTGAAGAAAGTTACGTAAGTAACTTGATTGCTTAATACTCAACTACTTTGAAACAAGAAAACCCAGATAACGTGTGTAACTTGATTTTATTAACACACACAACTTTAAATGATCACCAACCTAAGTTGTGTACACAACTATTTTCCTTACGTACACAATATAGCTCAAAGAAGAATTGCTATAGAAATTGACCATTTCCAAAAGTCTCTACCAAATTCAAGATCACACCAAATAGCCATTTGGCCCATTTTATTGTATTTATGCTTAAATGAATGCATGAAAGTGACAACTAGATGAAATAAGCATAATCAAATATAATTTACATTACACATACCCAATCTAAGGAAAATTGAATTAAAGCTATCTCCAATATGAGGTTTTGTGAAAATATCATTCAATTGACCATTAGTAGACACAAATTCCAAATAAATATCACTTTTTTTCATATGTTCACCTAATAAATGATGTCTAATCTCTATATCCTTAGTTTTGTTTGCCCAAGATGGTTATCCAAGAAGGGGGTGAATTGGATTTTTAGAAAGTTTAAAACTTTTTTTGAAATCCTTTTCAAATCAAAATAGTCAAAAAAAATTCTACATGTTCTTTTGAATATAAAATAGAAAAATAATGTAGAAGCAACTCGAAACCAAAAATCTAATCCAAATACAATATAAAATAAATGCAAGGTAAAGTAAATGAGTTGTGGAAAGAAAAAACAAATCCGATTTATAGTGGTTCAGTCCTCCTTGATCTAAGTCCACTTCTCCAGCACCCCTCAAGACTTTCAATCCACTATCTCCTCACTTCAAGGATCACAAGGAAACCTTTACAAGCTATAGCTTTTGTAGGAAACAAACTAAGAAACCTACACTCTCTTATTTTTCCAAGAAAACAAAACAAGGAAAATCTCACAATCGTGCTTTTCAAGGCTCAACAAGGAAACATATCTAGCCCTTAAGCAAATACTTAGCTTATTACAAAATTGTGTTCCCATAACATAGAATTTAAACTCAACCCAACCCAAGAGTGATAGCAAGTGAGAATAGCAAGAGTGGGTATAAAAGAGAGTATATAAGAACCTAAGATAAGATATGGCCCCAGTGGCTCCCTCTCACCGGTTTCGGCCCAACACAGTAGAGATCCACACTTCCTGCCATACAACGCCTCGTATGGTGTCATCCTGATACTCAAATGGTACGAGTTGTTGTATGCAAACTCCACTAGAGGCAAATGAGAATCCCAACTCCCTGCGAAATCCACAGACACGCTCTTAACATATCCTCCAAGGTCTGAATCGTGCGCTCGGACTGACCATCAGTTTGCGGATGCAAAGCGGTACTGAAATCCAATCGAGTATCCAACTCTTCTTATAGTTTATGCCAAAACTGCGAAGTGAACTGAGGTCCTCTATCTGACACGATAGAAACTGGCACACCATGCAAACATACAATCTTGTCTACATATAACTTCGTTAGAAAAATGTACTGACTTGGTCAATTGATCAACGATGACCTAGATGGAGTCGTATCCCGAAGATATCCTCGGTAGCCCAACTACAAAATCCATGGTGATACGATCCCACTTTCACTCTAGAAGGGGTAACTGTTGCATCAAACCAAAAGGACACTGATGCTCGAACTTAACTTGTTGACACGTCAAGCATCGGCTGACAAACTCACTAATGTCCTTCTTCATCCCTGGCCACCAATAGGACTCTTGAAGATCCCGCTACATCTTAATGTACCCTGGGTGTAGAGAATATGTAGAGTTATGACCTTCGGTCATAATCTCCTCGCACAACTCATCAGAAGATGCTACGCATAATCTTAGTCCAAACCATAGGACTACGAAGTCATCCACTCTAAACCCTAGTACAGTAGATGAACTCACTTTATCAATCAGACTTTGCATCTCAGAATCCCCCTTTTGAGCCTCTCGGATCTGATCTAGCGGAATAGGTCTCGCCTCAACATGGCCAAACAAGACCCCTGAATCATCAAACTGTAACTCAACTCTAGACTCCATCAGATGCTGCCATTCAGACACTACAGGACGTCTCTCAACAAAGATATGAGCTAAGCTACCCAATGAATTCCTGCTCAGCGTGTCAAGATGATATGATATAGTGCAATCATAATCCTTTAGCAACTCTAGCCAACGTCTTTGCCTCAAATTCAGGTCTCGCTGCCCAAAAATGTACTTTAGACTTTTATGATCCGTGAAGATCTCAAAAGTCTCTCTGTATAGGTAATGCCTCCAAATCTTGAAGGCGAACTGCTGCTAACTCTAAGTCATGTGTCGGGTAGTTTTGTTCATGCTTCTTAAGTTGTCTTGATGCATAGGAAACTACTTTACCATGTTGCATCAATACACAACATAGGACTCTCGATGCATCGCAATACACGCAAATCCTCTAGAACTTGATGGTAACACCAACACTGGCGCACTCGTCAAACACTTCTTTAGTTTCTGAAACCCATCCTCACACCTATCAGACCATACGAATTTAGCTCTCTTTTGGGTTAACCGTGTCATAGGAGTTGCAATCCTCGAGAAATCTTGGATAAACATCCTATAATACCCAACCAACCCTAGGAAACTTTGAATCTCTGTAGCGGTCTTAGGCCTCTCCCAATGGAGTATTGCCTCCACTTTCTTAGGGTCAACCATAATGCCCTCTCTAGACACTACGTGTCCCAAGAGTGCCACTTCTTCAAGCCAAAACTCGCATTTCGAGAATTTAGCATACAACTGATGCTCTCTCAAAGTCTGTAAGACTGATCTCAAGTGGTCCTCATGCTCCTCCCAACTCCTCGAGTATATCAGAATGTCATTGATGAAGACAATCACAGACCGATCCAAATACGGTATGAACACTCTGTTCATCAAATCCATAAATGCAGCTAGTGCATTAGTCAAACCAAACGACATCACCAGGAATTCGTAGTGACCATATCTAGTTCAGAACGATGTCTTAGGAATGTCCTCACCTCTAATCCTCAACTGATGATATCTCGACCTCAAGTCAATCTTAGAAAACCATTGTGCACCCTACAACTGGTCAAACAGATCATCTATCCTCGGAAGTGGATATCGATTCTTCACCGTTACCTTATTTAACTGTCGATAGTCGATACACATACGAAGGCTCCCATCCTTCTTCTTAACAAATAGCACCGGAGCGCCCCAAGGAGAAATGCTCGGTCTAACAAATCCTTTGTCTAACAACTCCCTCAACTGAGTCTCTAATTCCTTCAACTCAGCTGGCACCATCAAATACGGTAGAATCGATATTGAATTGGTACCAGATTGTACCTCTATGGCAAACTCAATCTCCTGATCAGGCGGAAGCCCTGGTAACTCCTTCGGGAATACATCAAAAAAATCTCGTACCACAGGTACATCTCCAACCCTCAACTCTGATCCTTCAGATTTAGTCAGAACAAAAGCTAAATATGCCTCACTTCCTCGATGAATCATCTTTTATGCTCTGACCGCTGACACGTATCCCCGCACCACATTGTCTCGCTCACC
>CAODLS011459235.1:0-20489 GCA_948243855.1 Flueggea neowawraea | reverse complement strand
AAGGTTTAAAGGGATCAAAAGCTTGTTCTTTTGGTTCAGCTCCTTTGGTGGTACAAGTTTCGGTTTTTCTCACAACGTTAGGTATACTTCTTGACACCAAACTTTCTGTTTTGTACATGCATGTTCTTGGGTGGTTTCTTTTTGTTTTGATTGGACTAATAACCTTGAAAGACTCATAAGAAACCCAACATCCATTCGATGTACCTGGAAGTTTGAATAAATCTAGCCTTGAGAAGTTTGTGAATCTCTTGCTGCACCAAAGTCATGATTTCACCAGTCATCCTTCGCTGTGCTTGCCGAATTGGTCTTGCTCTTTCCTTGATTGGGAGATGATGTTCTGTTAGCGTTTGATCAAGGCTTGGCATCTCGTGATATTCCGAAGAAAAGCAATCTTTGTATTCCCTGAGGAGTTTGATTAAGTAATCTTTAAAGTTAGGGCCGAGAAGTCCACTTACCCAAGTGAGTCGTGGTTATTCACTGTCGAGATTGACTTCCTAGAGGGGATCTCGTACTTATAGCTTGACCTATTCGAATTCCTGAGCCAAATACAATTATGCCCATCCATGCTCCTTATGCTCTGTTAGGACTTCTTCAATGTATCCCAACTTGTACACTTCACCGATGGTGGGTTGCTTCGTACGATGAACCAATGCCTCAGTCGTGAGGACCAATAGCTGCTGTATGGAGTCTTGCATGACCTCTATGCCTTTCGAGTCCATGTAGGACACATTCATTAAAGACGAGCTTTCGGCTGGGCTTTTGCTGCCCTTGCTCTGTGACCATCACTTGATGTACTCGAATGGGGCTCATCGATGTCACCTCATCGAGATCATTGGCGAGAGAGTTGAAAAAATCTTTTGAGGTGGAATCGTCTTCCATCACTACCACCTCTTTTCCTTTGTGCCCGAGTTCTTGGGGTGTTTGTGATGGGAAAAGGGTTCCTCCATTGCTAGTTGCTTCCTGGAAACCATCGATTGGTGGCATTAGGCCCACTACCTGGTAGCTATGGTTTTTCCAGAATGGGATGAGCGCATCACCTAAAATGTTAACATCAATCATATAAGATTCAACATGTTTTGTGTCTGATTAAATGCCAAAACATAATGCGCTGATGTAATGTCGAGGGGACACATATATTTTGATGCAACCAATCTCGACCAATCAGGGCATTAAAGGTAGGATGTATGTTGACAACATAGAAGGCTGCTAAGGACTCTTTCGACCCCACTTTAATGGGAGCGGCAAAGACTCATTTGACTTGGGTCGCATTTCCAGCGAAACCCGTTACCTCTGTGTCAACATGAATTAAGTCTCCGATGTTTTTGTTCACTGTGGAGAGCATTTTGAGAGGCAACAGATTTACGGCTGCACCCCTATCGACCAGGATTTGGCCTACGAAAACTCCGTTAATTGTTGCTTTCACATATAAGGGGTTTAAGGCTGACCCTTTTAGATATGTCAGGCTTTTCATATCGAATATACTTACCTGGTACCTTAGCTGTAGCTCTCGACTCCTTTTTCTCGACCACTACCACTTCGATCACCGGGTCGTTATGTCTTCTACATCCTTGGGTCGAGTTGTTGATTGTCTAGGCAAGGCCTTATATCCTACAGGGAGTGTTATCACCATATTGCAATTGACTGTTTTTGGCCCTTTAAGAGGAGGGAAGTCATCAAGGATCACGTTAAAGTTGCTCCCTGAGAAATCAGTCTCATAGTCAGACTCCTGGTGCACTTTATCGATGGCCAAATGGCCATTCATGCCTTCTTCATCGGCTCTTTCCGCACTTGCTCCACTGGGACTTTCTCTACCTATTTTCAAAGTATTGCCAGACATCGGTACCACCTTCTTCTTTGCTACTTACTCAATTTAGTGGGACCCAGAGGCTCATTCTTCCTATTCGGGGATCGTCTTGTTGGGGCCCCAAACTCCTTCGAAACTCTAGCTTCGAGGTTTCGAGGCTTCCAAAACCTTTGTGGTTTCAGTTCAGACATATCGACGACATGCAATTTTCCTTTTCGTACTCATTCTTTCTCCCACTTTCTTTTTCCCTCGAAGTCCGTTCGAGGCATCATACTGGGGAGCTCGTGAAGTGTAATGGGTAGCTTAAGGAGCGAAGTATTGCGTACCTCAAGGGTTTGCATATTGAGTGATAGGTTGCATTTCATGCATGCTTTATGTTGTATTTTGTGTTTGTTTTGCATTATAAATTATTGTGATTCGTGTCTTTTTTTTGTCTTTTGGCTTCCCTGGTTGTTTAGGTGATATGTTGGTGAAAAGACAGGATTTGCTGCTATTTTGGGCATATTTCAACATGGACAACACTTTAGCATGGTCATGCTGTAGAGGGAATGAAGACTGGGCTTTACATATTTGCATTGGGCTGCGTGTTTTGACTATTGGGCCTTGGGATTTGAGCCTCAAGGACATGTATAAGGGCTGGTAACCTATTTTTACTGCTGGAACAATTGTGGTTACATTATTATTATTAATTTACCATTATTATTTTCTTATGGTTAGGTTTTGAAGGGGCCACATATAAATATTCTTTTTATTATTGTTGGCTCTCCTCTCCCTCACTTTTTGTCATGCACGAACAACAGCCATTGTGGAACCTTTGTGCTTTTTCATCATCACGTGTAACCAATCTTTTTTTAGTTAAGGTATTTTCATAGTTCAAATCCATGAAGTTGTGAGACTTTTGCTTTAATTGTTATTGAGTAATTCAAATATTTATTCAGTTTATGTTCTTGAGTTCTTTTATTATTATCTTGATTAGTTGATTGACAAAGGCTGTTGGTTGATTGATTGGATTAATATACTGTTATTTAGGATTATTAATGTGCCACAATAGCCCTAATTTAGGTAACAAATAGCTTGAATTTATGTGTTGGACATTGTACATTGGTATGAAACTGAGTAATCTAGTTTAAATGAATCACGGCGTTTCCAGTTTCACTGGCTAGGATAGAGGTCTTTTTAATTTGTACTACTACTATAGATTAAACCCTGTCAGGGTATCCCGGGGGTTCTCTAGTGGTTAGGAAAATAGTCTACAGGGTGTCCCGGGCTATCGATAATTTAAGAAGAGATTAGTTAATTGAGTGCATCACTATTAGCTATAACTCTGTCTGCTTGAATGCTCTATATTGATCTTTTGTGTCTATGATCAGCTGATTGGATTGAACGAAGGAAATACCTTTAGGCTTTCTCATTATTGAATTTCTATTATTTTTCTATTGCTACAATTTTATTTTTCATCGCGAATTTTTATCTCTGCTTACGCTTAATTTCTGTTTCACTTTCATTTCGATCAACTTTATTTTATTTTTCTATTTCTGTAATCAAACAATTTCTACCGGTCTCTGTGGATCGACCCTGCTCACTACTTTACTCAACTTTAGTGTTCCTGAGCAGATTAATATTATTTTGGTTGTTTGACACACTACCATTGAGTAGCTAAAAAGCGCTGGGTCCACCCATACATATGCTCCCTGTGTTCGCCAAGCCGATGCACATTCCATATCACCTAATGGGTGACTATCAGCTCCTGCAATCTTTCAACACATGGACGACAAAAGCCCATCCTTTCGGGTGATATGTCCTTCGACGCTTGGTTTGTACGTGGATGGTGGTATTCTCAGTGGACGGACCTACCTTAGAGTGCTTCCTGAGTTTCTGCTCTTGCCAAAAATTGTAGCACTCGTAGCTTGCCTAACCTTAGGTGAATGGGTTGTGGCGTGACAGTTTCGTAGCCGAGCTAGGTCCTCCGGGATATCCAAGGCCAATGGCCACTTCTTCTTTATTTGTTAAGTTGTACCAGATGTAATCTCAATGTTTGTTCAAGAAGTCTTTGAAGTCAACAATACTTTTCAGTGGTATGAAGGTTATTGAGGTGCCATCTGCAAATCGCATCGAGTGAGGGATCTGAAAAATATGGGAAGTTAAGCACGCCCTTATCCACCAGCCGATTGAACAATGCCACTGCCATCCGAGTGGCCTTTATGACACCAGAAGTCGCCTACACACAAGGAAAAATATCGATTACATCACACTCGAAACTTTTTGGAAAGGGGTTGCTATCAACACCCATTACTTTCCGTGAATCGGGAAATTGTAATTCCTTTGAATCTACGAAGTCTTGGATTACATTTTGAAAAATTATGCAATTATTCATCGTGTGTGACGACGAAATATGCCATTTACAAAATTTCTTCCCTCGAAGCTCTTCAGTCGAGGGAAGCTTGTGATTGCCTTTACACCAGATTCTCTTGTTTCCCAAGAGCCAGTCAAAGATCAAATCGACCTTGTCTAAATCGAAAGAATATTTTCTATTTTCTTTCAATTTGAAGCTTACGGGAGCTTGCACATTTTTCTTGGCCAAATGATCACACACCATAGGTTTTCCTTTGACGTATTCATCCACATTGACTTCAATCATCGCATTGTCCATGTACTCAATCGCTTCTGTTGGAGCGTCAGTAGGCGCGATCTCTTGGTAATAGCAGCTGAAAGTTGTACTTTTCCTCACGCCCTTTTCCTTTAGGATAATTTTGAACTGAGCCACCCTCTTCATTAATTCATACAAATCGAGGAGCACCATGCACTCAAATTTCTTTCATAATTTGAAATTCAAACCGTCTTGAGTAACTCGAAGGAACTCCCTTTCAGGAAGGTTTATCTGACATCGAATTTGGGCTTGTCAAAACTTGGTTAAAAACTCTTCCGCAGTTTCTCCAGCCTTTTGCTTCAACCGATCTAAATCTGCGATTGAGGTCCTTGGATCGTTCTGTGCGAATTGCGCATGAAATGAATTTTGCATGTCCTACCATGTAAAAATGGAATTTGGCAAGTGGTTGAGATACAAGTTGAATGCGGTTCCTGTAAGTGAACTTGGGAACAAACGCAACTTCAGGAAATCGTTTCAGAAAGCCTCAAAACTTATATGTAAAACATACAACATGTTCGAGGGCAGACATTTTGTCATCTCCTAAAAACAAAGTGAACTCGAGAACTTTATATCCCCGAGGAAAAGGATAGTCTCTGTTAATGTAATCGGGATATGGTTTGCGATAAATTGATCAATTTATTGGTTAGAGTTATGGCCTGAACATGCATTCAGTCATGTTGGCCAGCAATTCCTGTGTTAAGTAAGGTGGAGGCTGAACCCTAGGATATGGAATTTGAGTTACGATATGAGTAGGAGAAGGGCCTCCTGAGATCATACCATAGGGTTGCATCCCTGAATGCTTAGGTGGCTGATTTCCCAAGACGAGACCTCCACTAGGCTGTGTTCCCGGCTGACTAGGGGGGTTGACCTCCCGCAATAGGAGTGCCACAGGGTTGTCTCCCCGAATGAGTTAGGGGTTGTCCTCCCGAGATCGGACCACCATAGGATTGTGTTCCCGGATGGATGGGAGGTTAGCTTCCTGTGACGAGACCTTGTGTCCCTGAATGGCCTCAATATGGCTGTCTGGCATATGACGGAAGATCAGACTTGGATATGCCATAAGGGGAACCTATTGATATGTTCCTGCAGTATATCCTCCCGATGTTCTGAAATTCACCCCAACGAGCGAACTGGACTTGTTTGGCGGGATGATACTTTGCGGCCCCAGATTATTCCACATGGGGGTGGAAAACACATTAATCCCATTTGTTCCCGCGTGCAGGGTTTCAGTTCCTATTTGTCGATGGGAAATATTATTGCGAGGATTTGTATCAGTAATCAGCACTAATCTAGTGGAATACACCGGGGGTATCGGCTCATACACCATGTTAGTTGTTACCGCAGGATATCCCAATGGTACTTCCAAGGTCCTTGTTGGGGTTGCTCCTGAGAAGGGCATTGGTTCTTCACTAGTCATAGGAAGTTTCCCCTTTTCAGCCTGAGCTTCTATGGCTATCTCAAGTTCCTTCGCGATTTTTCTTCCAAGAGGTGTGTATAGATCGTGATAGAGGTGATTGAGATCACCTACTATATGATCACATTCGCGTCGCACCTACGTATACCAATCATTAGTTCACCTCAGGAACTCCTCGGATTGCTTGCCTGCCATAGTGGTTGTATGCATTTTTTGCCCTTCGATAGCTTTTGTTAGATGGGACACTTGCTTATCGAAGTTATCTCCTAATTCCTTTTTATGGGTTTGAAACATCTTTTCCACCGTGTCATTCACCCTTGTCGAAAAATCAGCTATATGTTGGCTCAAAACTACGTAATGTGCCGCCATAAGATCCTGATTTTTCAGAGCTTTCAGATCCCTCATTTTTGCAAGGGGCTTCTGAAGACGTCCCACGAAGAGGAGATGCCTCCTGGCGAGAGCCCTCTTTTGGATTTGCGAGGTTAGCATCTTGTGTAGCACGTCTTGCCATACCTCCCACTATGGTCGCCAAAAATTGTTCTCGAATTTCTCCTTAGTGAATCGAATGGTCGTGAACACGAGATTTGAGATGTTTAAAATTATATGGGGATCAGTGTTACCTAACAAATCAGGACTTTTGGACGTACCAATTGAATAATCGTAACGAATAAAGAAACAATGAATAAAATAAAAGATGAATTAATAACTGAGATTGAGCTTAAGAGAGAACTCGTGAGCTTACACTTGACTCGACAAAACCTAGTGAGGCCATCGTCAATGCAAACCGGACGAATTCAAGTCTTGCACAAAGAGAACTATGCTACTGTAGAAATAAAAATTTGCACAGTAAAAGCAAAGATAATGGTAGGTGTTGATCTCTGTATTTGTCCTGTAGTGATGCCCCTTTTATACTTGATTTTCTTTCGGCCAGATAGCCACGTTCTCTCCCCAAGTCCTCCATTTTTGAGGAAGCCCACGTTCTTCTTCGACGTCGTGCCCCAAAAAACTCTCACACATTCCTACTTCAGACGTGTGCTCCCTAAATTACTCCATGTCTCCTCGTGCACGGTCATGGGTGAGTGCTCTTAACTCATCGGCTCCTTCCCGAGAAAATCCTTTCAAAGGTCTAAAACTATTCTCGGTCAACTCTTCCCAATATTTGGAAACATGATCCTCAATTTGTCACGTGTCACCTGTCTTTTCCTGCGTCAGCTTTCCTGACGTCTCGGAGCACCTCGTTTCTCGTAACGACACCTTGTTTCTTGCAACAACAACCCAACCAACAACTACCACGTGCTTTCATCATTATGTGCATTAAATGTGGGTAAAAATATGTAGACCCCATATTTTCTCCTTAATCAATTAGGGCTTAGACTAATTGAGTTAGACCTATGAGCATGACAACTAAGTCTTGACTGAATCTGATTTGAACCAATCGACGTGTCATGGGCAAACCACATTTTTCTAACATCTCTCACTCGTACATGACAGAATTATATCCAATCATATTATGTGATAAAACAAAATTTAAGTCATGAAGATCTTTCATGTTATACAACACATAGACCGCACGACCAACATACTATGAGAGTTCACATGCTGTATACTGGTTAAGATCATATAACACCTCGTCGAGTAAATCCTATTAAAGGTGTTACATTGCAGAATAACTCAATTATGTGAAATTTGGATGTTTGCCTTACTCTACTTTCCTTTACACAAGGCTTAATAACATCAAGTAGTATGACCTTTGTTTGTTTTTGCACTTATGACTCGACTTTTTAAAAATAACACCCAATAGTACCACCTTTGTGATTTTTACATTCGTGGTACGAGTTAGTATTTCTGTTTAAAAAAACACAATTGATGATGTGGTACTGATGGTGTGATGACGTGGCCGTCAGTTTTTTTAACTTTGTGAGTGCCACATTATCAATTGTCGTTTTTTAACGAAAATACTAAATCGTGCAACAAATGCAAAAAAACACAAAGGTGGTGCTATTGGGTGTTATGAAAAAACGAGTAAAGTTCATGCTATTTAATGTTATTAAGCCTTTACACAATCACCACTTTTCAACTTATTTGATCTCAAAAAGTTATATTTTCCATTCACCATCATGTTTCAACTAATAAACACAAAGGACTGGTCAATGGACCATGAAACTTGTGAATGCGTTCCAAAGTAAAATTCCCTTCTGACATTATACAATCCAGTATGAACCAACTCGCTCGCCTAGTGTGCCACATCCAGTCCAATCATCCATAACCTTTGGAAACACATTAAGATAGTCACACCAATTCATACTTCATGTATGAGTTAAGGGTTCTAAGGGTAGAAAGTGTAGGGAACCTCATGTTTACTACAGGGTCTCATACTATGAAAAGTGAGATCGATTAATAAAATTAATTCCTCATCCCCAAGGTCATAATTAGCACATATGGTATGACACATGTCATGGTGTCTTTCCTTCTATAGAAGGAGAGCATGTTTAAAGTACACCTCAACATTCTACCTTAGTTCACCCTCTGTAAGGGCTACTTTTGGCTTGTAGACGGAATGCTTGCATTTCTCGTAATTCAACATAAGATTACTCATTCTCTTTCCATGATCTCGTTCCATGATGTACATGTTGTACGATTTTATCTTGCATCTTAACAAGGACTAATTTGTAGTTAAGTAAGACAACACTTTGTGATTATGAACAAATTTTTGTTAGCATAGAGTTGTTCAAAATTTGTCCGATCGTAGCATTTGTCAAACAAATCGATAAACCCAAGGTAAACATTAGCATGAGTGGGCTACTTCTCAGTTTAGCATGCTCTTGTCACTAAGACAGTAAATGTTTACTCATTAACATTCACACTCGTGTATGCCTAATATGTCAATAGATAAGAAATTTCATATGCCACCCAAGTCTTATATGGTAGCTCTTACTACTCAGACACGATTGTTGCTATCTTACGAGATGGCACCACAATCAAGCAATAAAAGCAATAATTCATATTGTGGCATAGACCTACTTTCGTCCACGTCGCATGTGCAATAAGCAATTGTGTATCTACTCGATCATAGATCCTTTTTTGCATAACATAGTGTGTGAACTACAATGCTTTTCAAGTATCTCATTTAGTGCTTTCTACCATTCTATTCGGTTAGTTCAACATCTACTAGATAACTAATTAGTATAACATAACTTAGGTCTTGTGCACAACAAGTCATAGATTTGTACAAAAAGTCATAACCTTGTACAAAAGAAGATATGCTTTGGACTACCAATTTATATAGGGAACGTTCCTTATACATTTTCCACTTTCACTATTTATGGATACATGCTCTTGCCAAGAAAATGATTCTTAGATTTGGGATGCATATAAGCTTGCTATGTTAAAGTTTTAAGGTTTTGTTAATACATCCCTCTTAAAGAGGGACAACAACCTACCTGAATAATCATCCTCAAAATCCCATTTCCAAGGAAAACCCCTATATTCATCTCAAAGTTAGATCACAACTAACCTTTGATATCATTCATGTTGCTAGATCGTTTCTAGCTACAAATGTGTCACTTATACACAAGACTAGAATGACAAGATTCACCTCTTAAGTGTTTGGTAATTTCACAACAAATTTGAACACACCAATCCCTCGAAGACTCACTAAGGCCAAACAACTCTATATTTGTTGCCTTCACGATGAAACCTGTACGTTGAACCATGTAGGTTACTTTGCCTGATTCTCTTGTGAGAAAAGTAGCCTTAAGATGTAGACTAGCTCTCATGGCAAAAGTCTATTTGGTGGAGGAAAATCTTATAATAAGTGGGAAATTCTACTCAAGGTCTATGTTCTTTTGTTATACAAACCCTTCGTGACTATTGATGCTCTTCATCGAAGTTTCACATGATTTTTTATGCACATATTCCCAATAGGCCTTAACCTTTAGGGTAGATTAACAGTGTCAACCTTGGTTTAATCTTACAAATGCCATTTTCATTCCTAATGCTTCAATTCATAATGTTCTGTCATGACCCGTTTCCAGACTATGACCAGCGTACGAGGCGAACAGTCTATGAGAGTCCGACCCATCTCGCACAGGCCTCAGAGAACAAAACTAAAACTAATATATTAAAAATATTTCAAAACCAATTAAATTAAATAAAACAAATAAATCTAAACTTAAATAAAAAACATAAGTTTCCATAATAATAAAATATTTAGTAAATAATAAATCATATTTAAATACCAAATAAATATACAGAGACAAACACCCACAAGTATACCGGTGTTGAGAAACTAACAAAATAAATAATTGGGCCCGAACAAAATGGCACTGATTGCAACTCCTGAGTGTCTCACCGAGAATTGATCGCAGGAAGCTCGCAATCAACCAAAATACCTGAAAATAAGAGTTTAGGAGATAGATAGAAAAGGAAGGGGATAAGAATCCCTAGTGAGGAAATGACACTTCAGAGCGGCTCCTGGCCTCACAAAAAATGTTTTGAAATCAGTTCAAAAAAATACCATATACAGATATAAGTGTATATACGTATACACGCTAGATACATAATAATATATTTCAAATTCATTTCAAAATCGTTCACAATCAAAGAAAACAGCAGTCATGCATACATACAAAAATAATTATTTACCAGACACATTTGAAAAATGAGTAAAAACTCTTTCCATGCATTCATGCCAAAACTTACTACTTATACTAAAATCGAAAACATTTTCAGAGTCATAAATCATGCCAAATGATAAACAGAGTGAAGATCAATGATCATACAACTGTACTATATTAGAATTGCATTGTCTGGATCAAATAAAAATAAACTAGCAACCTTAAGAGTCCAAATACTACCCGACTCAAAAGGGCTAACAACTGACAACCTTAGGAGCTCTAAATAGTACTCCGTCCACCCTAAGGGTCTGAAGGCTGTAAATGAACATATACTAATATAAGCACATCTGCGAGCATTGCAGTCCCTGTGCTACAACTGGATATACCCCGTCAAACTCCAGAACAATACACTACGGGAAAATGAGCAATAACACATGCTCGCCAACCTTTTGTACCGAAACAAAACATATTGCGCCAAAACAATCTGACATGGGACCAGTATCTAGATTCAAAATCTTGATCATATGTGGACTCTTCCACTGGATCATATGTGGACCTCCACCACTAGAAATATACGTGGACCTCCGCCACTAGAATATATATATAGTCACATTTGTTAGCTAGACACACGAGTTACCACCTACTTTAGTAATTGAGTGTTACTACCTACCTAGTAACTGAGCTTTCACATTGGTATACAAAAACTTACGTTTACCCTCATAACAAAGGTGTCCCATATCAAATATTTTACCGAAAATATAAGCTAATATTTATTTAAAAAATATCTAAACAGGCAATATGCTGAACATATATATTGTTCCCCAAATATGTCTAACGTTCAACCGAAATGTTTATTAGCGAAAATATCTCAAAATACTGAATATGGCATTTATTCCGAAAATACATTTAATCCCAAAAACAAATATATTTTTCAAAAAATATTCTTAAATCCAAACATAATATTTCCTAAATAAAGAATATCTTAAAATTCAAAACCGAGAGTTTATTACCAAAACCATAATAAATATTAAACATAATATTTATTTGAGAAACCATCGAAATTCCAAACAAAACATTTATTACCAAAAAACCTAATAAATTTCAGAGCAGATTTTCCACGTAAGTCAAATTTTAGGATTTTGAATCCTTTAGTAATTCCGGATTACATGCAATGGTTCAGACACAAAAAAAATGATATAGTTTAGAAGACACAACCTATGTGTCTGAAGGTGTCATTTCACTCACCTAGAAATCCAAGCTGAATGGCCTAGCAGCGCCCCACTGGTTGCTGGATAACCTTGCTGACCAGAATACAGAGATAAAACAATTACCAAAGCAGAATCAAAGACATAATGCTGCTACTGTGGCAGTACCCAAAATGCATGCAATGCAAATGCTGACATAGACTTAGGAAAACCTATCTCGAATGAAGATTCAACGCTCTCGCCTCGAAAATCAAACATCTCGCAAAATTGCAGTTTGGTTCCCGACCTCTGTAAAATTACACTTTAGTTCCCAAAGTATTCTAAAATTACAAACTAGTTCTCCAAGTTGTCAAAATCTCTAAATAAGTCCTCAATCTAGCAGAAATCACCAAATTACAAAAAAAATTCTCATTTTGGTCCCTAGAACAACGGCTTACTCGAGTAAACCAAAATCTTACTCGATTAACACCTGCTTTGGCTTACTCGAGTAAGCCAAAGTGCTTACTCGAGTAAGTCACCCAGATTTCTAAATTCTACCCAACACTTGATTCAACTGATAAAAATTACTTTCAATCACCCACATTGTCTCTGTTCAACCTCCAGAACAAAAATATACAATTTGTTTCCTCAATACATCTTAAAATCATTAAGACTCTTCACAAATTCGGCCAAACCCTAACCCATTCAAAGAACTACCTCAAATATTTCAAACCCAAGCTTGATTCATGAGTATCTAACATTTATCTATCATAATCTAACATCCTACAACCTTCATTTCATTAGAAATCGACAAATCCAAAGCCCATATTCAAAACACCCAAAACATTCTTCAATTATTCAAACTCAAAAATGAAGAAATGAGGAGTTAAGAGACTTGATCTTACCTCAAGGAGTGATGCAGAACCAAGGAGAGGCAATGGGAGAGCAAAAGGAACAAATTTGGGGGTGAGAGAAGTGAAAATGACGTCAGAGAGCCGAGAGGGTTGAGTAGGGGGTATATATAGACCCCTGCCCATAACGACGATGTTTCAGTGAATTTACACAGCTTACTCGAATGACAAACTCCTCTTAATCAAGTAAGATTTTCCCAGAAATTCATCTGATGGCTCGACTTACTCGAGTAACAACATTGCTTACTCGAGTAATCCATAGCTCATCTCACTCGAGTATCACCAAACTTCTTACTCGAGTAATCCATGGTCCATTTCACTCGAGTAACACTCTCTGATTACTTGAGTAACTCCTTCCAAAATCATTATCCATCCACTCAACACTCCAATCACTCAATATCAAACCAAGATCAACTAAACACCAAAAATTTGAGAGCAACCTCTTCAAACATCAATTGATAGGATCAAGATTGAACAGAACAAAACTAGACTGATCAAAATACTACAGATGACAAGTCAGAAATGGGCAGGTTATTACAGCTTCATTGGGATGAGATAACCTTTTCAGTTAATCCTTGACTTGTGGGATTAGTAAAAAGGTCATGAACAATTCATTCATCGAAAAATATTATCATGAGACTTTATCCATTTTACAGTTACACATTTCTGAAAGTTGAAAAAATATGTCACACATACACGTCCATCGCAACATTCAAAATTCTCTCATTAGGATTAAGTTCCAAACTCCTACGAGAGTCAAGAAATCCCATTAGAATTAAGTTAAATAATCATATAGAAATTCAGAACCATGCTCCCACTAAAGTCATGACTAAAAACATCCGCACTGGAGGTAAATGAGATAGATGGTCACTTCCTTCTTCGTCATCATATTTCCTCATCTTATTTCAATCCTTCTGCTAAGATGAAGTGATCCTAAAGGATATAATTCATGAATCTCATAGAAAAGTGAAAACTATGTTCACTTTATCCATGTTTTGGAACTTATTCACTAAGAATGTGATATATTATTTTTGTTACTAGCCCATTTCATGTTGTTCAACGAAGAAGCATATCGCTATAAACATTATGAGGTACCTTACAAAGAATGCTTCTTTATCCTCTTGGTCCTCGTTGATTAAGGTTTTGTGGACATAGGCAACACATTTTATGAGTTTAAGAGGTTTATGTCACATTTATTTGCAATCCACAATGTATAATATGTGTAAGTAACAGACTCGGAGGGCATATGATTAAAAACATAGTGGCACGATCCATTATACATATTAACTTATTGAGGAGACTAAATTCTCCTCTCTGCTACATGTTTGTTGTAGAGTTTGGAAGTAAGCAACTTATGTTCAACTCCTTTTCATCACATGACACTTGGATTTCAATCAAATATATTCACGATGTTAGTCGATCCTTAAGTCATTAATTGACTTTCATCCTGACTTATGAGTTGTAAGAAGCAACTAAATACTCCTCACTAGTGGGAAATCCAAAGCATATGATTATACCTTTCATATTCATATTCAAAAGTGATGAAATGGTAAGCCCCAATGCCAATCCCTCACATTTACCATTGACCACTAATGTTAAAATGGATTGTAATGGAAATTTTTCTTTACTAATGGTTTCATGACTATTATTTCGTTCTAGGAATTTCTAGCAATTAGGTAATTCAACTTTATGTAAATCACTTAATACTCTCATCTTAGCTAATCGAACTACTCGATCTTAGCCAATGTGGCTCAAGTCGCATGCAATGACTTCACATTAATCACTCAAGATCATGTGAAGTAGCAAATGACAAAATCTAGTTTTCCTCAAATAGTTAGGAATATAACCCATAACTGTGAAACCATTCTTTACTAAATGAAGTCCTAGTAGTCCTTACTTGAATATAATCAAGACAACACTATTATTGTTGGAAGACAAATTGAAGGCAAGCCTTAATCAAGTCATGATAGAAACATCAATATAAGAGTGGGTTCGACATTTGCACAAGACTAATTTGCATGTCCATCTTGTTCCTACTGGAACTTGTTGGAATTCAGTGAAGGCTTCTCGATCATCTATTATGTGGGTCCTCACGTTTGTACTATCCATCCACTAGGGATGAGATTCATATGAGACCATAAAACAAGATACATTTCTCACTTTCTTGGTTTTAAATGTGTATCCTCAAAAGTGCAATCATTTGGTAGTCAAAAAATGTCGCTAAATGAAATGTTGGAGTTGTTCATGTTTTAGAATCTCATTAAACTTCTGTCTAGTCTTTCAAATTTTACGAACTTGGAGTTCTTGAACTCATTCCTTGTCCTTATCTTGGAAGCATATATTCATCCCTTGGAACCATATCCAAAAGAATTAGACATCGCTATAGGCACCTTACCATTGAATTAATCACCATTAGGTGGTCTACTTGATGTTGACAAATGACACTGTCAAAATTCTTCACGCTCTCATACATGAGATAAATGTGGATTGGAGGTAACTTAACATTCTCCTAGTAACTTAGCAAGGAATTGATAACAGCCTTGGAGCTCGCATCTTAGTTGACTCATAACTAATTTTACTAAGCTCATAAATCACATAGGCTCTAAGCCTTTGATTTGGATTCTTTAAGTAAGCATCATTCTTGGTGGTCAAAGACTACGATCCAAAGATCCATTACATTTGATACTTGTGCAAACGCTTAATGGTTACAACATTTATTGTATTAAATCAAAAAATGATGCTTCCATTAGAAATCTTGACTTCCATGTCAATTAGACATTACAATCCAAATTATGTTGAGTACATTTCTCACCCTCACATTTGGCTCTAACCAAAACATGGTATTAAGAGCTCCTAACTTTTCTCGCAGGCACTGAAAATCACATTCAAGGCATTATGATTGTTGGTTCTCGAGCTTAATGTCTTCGTTTAGCTTGACATCAATTGACTTTGGAAGCAGTTGCATTATTGCACAACAAAAACAATAATAAAACACATAGTTGCACATCAAAAGAAAACATAGAAATACACTTAATTTACTATCCAATTATAATTAACTTAGTAAAGTCTTTTATGAAGCTCGAAATAGAACATTACACTAAGTGTATAGCTACCATCTCACACAAAATAATCAACTAAAATAAATTAATTTCATGGATAGTAAAGTTTCCATGATTGTCTGGATTTGCTTTTAAAATCTACATGATTTAGGAGAGTCCATGTTATTCATCATAATTATCAAGTCAAAACTTAATAATTGAGCAGTAAATGTAACACATGACACTTATTGGCCCAACACAATCCAAAACAACTGATCATATTCTCAACACACATGCCTACAATAAGACAACTTATATAAAAAGGTGACACTAGATAAATATGGAAATTATGTCCTTAACTGCCAACAAGACTGCCACAACCCAGAAACGGACCATGACCGGCGTACGAGGAGAACCGTCTAAAGAAGCCTGACCCATCTCACACAAGCCTTAGAGAACGAGACTTCTACCCAAATTCTTATTATTAGCTGGCTTATCAACGATATTAAAATAGTTTAACAAATAAAAGTTGTACAAATAATATTCTTAAATAATAAAATGAAATATTATCATAATATCAAAATACAGAATAAATATTTATAAGTAAAATTATTTAATGACAAACCAATAGCAAATACAAATCCATAACCCATAAATAACCTGGTATGGAGTATCTAACAAAATAGATAATCTAGGGCCTGAACAATGGGTCACTCACTGCTGACAAGGGTGTCTCGCTGAGTATCTGTATGCCAGGAAATTTTTGAAAACGAAAAGGAATCACCTAAAACATTGAATAAAAACAAACAAGAAAAAAAGGGTAAGAACCCAACGACGGATAACACTATAGAGCAGCTCTAGGCCTCACATAAACCGTTTTGAAAATATTTTTAGAAAATACAACATACACGTATATATTGTATATTATTAGTATACACTCGTATATCTACATATAGTAATTCAAAAACTATATTCAAAATCCTTCGCAAAAAAGACCTATAACAGATAATCACACAAATTAAATAAATAAGACAGATAAAATATTTATTATTTTATTTTTAAAAGTAATTATTGAGAATAAAATTAAAACTTGACGGAAACAAAATTAAAGAAATGGAGTTATTACGACTTTAAAATATATAATATATTTCAAAAAAAACTTTTTCCAAAATTTTCACATCCAGAGCAGACAACATATATACAAATATCATTATTTATAGTAAAACCTTTATCTAATAATAGTTTTGGGGCCAAACTAATTGTTTTCTAATTGAGAGGTTATAACTAAATAGAGGTATCGATACAAGAAAAATTTCTAACACAAAAAATATCCATTTTAACAACAATAGTAGTAAGAACTCCCTAATAATTATTATTCAAAAACTATTTATGTAAAGTTGTTTGACACAAAGATTTACTCTTTATAGCATATTCAATGGAAAAAATTAAAGAAAATATAAAATATTTAGACTTTTAAATTAGAGTTTGTATGTTTTCAACTCTACATAGATAAGTACAAAAGTCTTTTATATAAATGCAAGAGTCTTTTAAAATTATTATTGTCTCTTATATCAATGTAACATAATAGATATGTAATTATATATAATTATTACTATATAGAGGTATATTTTCTTAATACGGAACTTAAAAAATTTATAGCTTATTACAATTTAGAGGTTATTCCTATTTATAACTGGCCTAAGTTGGGATCAAATATTTTTATAATGAAATAAAGGTTATTCTTATATAGAGTATTCATGTATAGAGGTTATATATATATATACACGTAACAGAATCTGACAATGGAACTAGAATCATACCTCAAATCATGCGTGGGCTACTGCCACTAGAAAATAAATCGCTCACATGTGTTAGCTATATACATGGTTACCATCTTACCCTGGTAACTAGGCCTTCACAATGGTATACCAAAGGCTGCGCCTAGTCCCGTAACATAGGTGTCTCAAGTTAGATTAAGTAAATTAATAATATTTCAAACCAAGCAGGCATGCAGATAAGATAATTATTTTACCAAAAATATATATTTAATATTTATTTAAATATACATATATATTAGAAATCAGAAACATAATATAGAGTATTTTAATTACTGAATAGAATTATTATCCAGAAAATATACTTATATTTAGACGAAAAACTTATTATAGAAAACATATATTTATATATATTTTATAAATAGAATACTACTTACAGAAAACAGAAAAGAAACATAACAATTATTTTAGAGACAACAAGATTTTCAAAACAGATTTCCATAGCAAAGATTTCACATAGTTCAGATTTTAGGATATCTTATCCTTTAATTATTCTGAATTACATGCAGAGGTTAGACATATCAAAAATATATAGAGTTTAGAAGACACAACTTATGTGTCTGAAGCTGTCATTGCACTCACTTTAACGCCGAGCTAATAATCCAACTCACGGTTCACCGGAGAATGACTGATCATCTCGAAAGTTGAAATAGAAATGGATCACAACAGATTCAGACTTGGCAGTTATAGCAATACAAAGTATGTATGAATGCAAATGCAGACTCAAACTTTGACAATGACAAAAAATCCTATTTCTATAAAAAAAATTAACACTTTCGACTTAGAAATCAAACTCTACATAAAATTACAGAATAGTTCCTCAACTTTGCAAAATTACATAGTCCCCAGACCTCGTAAATTTACAAATTACTGCTCTAACTATTCAGAAATTACAAAATCAGTCTTTGAAATATTCCAAAATTATAAATTAGTCCCTAACTCTTTCGATTTTCAAATTAGACCCCAATTATGCAAAATATTACTTTTAGTCCTCTAATTATTCAGAATCATGAAAATTATACTTTTAGTCCTTTCAACAGAAAATTACACCAAAACGTCCAACTTTTGATTTAATCGATAAAAATATTTCCAATTCTCTACATAGGCTCTAATCAATCTCAGGAACAAGAATCTTTAATTTGTTTCATCAAAACAACAACAAATCATCAGAAAATCATTCAAACCCGAATTCAACTTTAGCTTATTCAAGAAATTCATCCATTCCTTCAAAGCCAAACTCAATCTATGTTTATTTGACATCAAACAATCATAATATAAGATAAACCAAGTTATTTCCAACAGAATCATCAAAACCCGAGCTCAAAATCAAATTCAGCTAAAAATCTAATTCTGAAATTAATGTGTAAAATGAACGGAAAAGAAGATTAAAGATGTAATCTTACCTCCAGAAATCAAAATAAATAATTGGAGAGCAAATTCAAAGATTTTAGACGAGTTGAGAGAGATTTGGGAAAGAAATGAGACAAAAATGACGAAGCGGTCAGGTTTAAGGTTTATATAGAATTCAAGGGCTTGCGTACGTTAACCTGAAGTTCGTGTACATTAAGAGTCACTCATGTACATTAGAAAACATCTAAAGAACGTTATCAAGGTAAAAAAATGCACCCAAAAGCTTTAGATACAAAAAATTACGACCTAACGTACGTTGCATAAATTCTCACGTACGTTGATCATGCCAAATTCCGGCATACGTACGTTACTCAAAAATCTCACATACATTAATGTGTAATTCAGCTTACGTACGCAACCTAATTCTTACGTACGTAAGGCTAGCCCAAAATGCACTCCTTGATTTCCCTCGCTTCCAAACACACGTCGGATCATTCCCGAGGCACTATAACACCAAACCTTACAAAAATATCACCAAATAGCATCTTTCAAACTTCCAAAAATCATCTCAAACAAAGAAATTCAAATAATATTTGAACAACGTTCAAACGGAATCAGGCTAAATTGAACAGAAGATCTTATCAAATTTGAACTAAATGCTACAAAAAACCTAATCAGAACGTGTCACAACCCATTCCCGGGACCGCGACCGGCATACGAGGTGAACCGTCTGTGGAAGCCCGGCCTATCTCGCACAAGCCTCGAAGAACAGAAACTACCCAAATTCATATTTTTAATCGGCTTATTTACCGTATTAAACAATTTAGCAGAGATTTTTTCAAAAATAATATCCCGAATATATAATTAAAATATATTCATAATAAAAAAATAAAAATAAATAATTTAAACAAAACTGTTAAACATTTGTTTAACAACTGTAAGTCCATACCCACTACCCAGTGTGGAGCAACTAACATAACATAATTTGGCCCGAACAATAGGGCACTCACTGCACGCGGAAGAATCAATCGACTGTTATCCGCTACCTGAAAAGTGAAGTAGAACAAAGACAAGAAAAATAAAAGGGTAAGTTCCCTTAGTGAGCGGATAACACAAAAGAGCGGCACAGACGCCTCAAAAGGGTATTGAAAATATTTTCAAAACTACCACACACACGTATATATCCAAATAAGATCGTATATATATACACCCGTATATATATATATATATATATATATTCTTATAAAAATTCACTTTGAAATCCTTTCACATACAAAGCAGACAATATACAATTTCCACAATTTATTAAATGAAGAAATTCAATAAAATATTAAATTTCTCAAACCCAAAATAGCCAAAGTATTTTCTTTCAAATACTTTGTAATACCCCGGATAATTTTTATAATTATTTTGGGATAATTATACTTGGAGTAATTATTTTGAATAATTATTAGTGGATAATTAGTTTTGGGAATAATTATTTTTGGATAATTATTTGTGGAATAATTATTTTTGGATAATTATTTTTAATAAAATTTGGGTAAAAAAGTGAAATAATATTTTTTGGTGTTAATATGATTTTTGAGGTATATTGGGTAATTAAATTAAGTGGAAATTGGTTAGAATTGAAAAAAAGAAAGAAAATTGGAAAAAAGAAAATCAGAAATCGAACTACAGGTCGTCTGATTTT
>CAODLS011459159.1:0-10671 GCA_948243855.1 Flueggea neowawraea | reverse complement strand
TTTGAAAAAGGAATCTAGTTCCTTTTTCCTTTTTCTTTGTCGGCCAAAATGTGCATGGCCTTATTTGTCAGTTTGTAATCCCTGAAGTCTATATAAGACTTCATTTTATTCAATAAGAGGCAGAGAACAAAAACAATAGAGAAAATCCTAGAGAGGATTTTTCAGAAAACATTCATGGCTTTCTAAGTTCTTTCTTTCCTATTATCAACTGAAATCCGATGAGTAAATAAGAGAGAGGTTATTAGGTTATACTTGACGGCAACGGTTATTTGAGTCATCTGGTCATTACTATGCAGCAGTGAAGATCCAAAAGACAAAGTACACGCGGAGTACGCCTGAAGCGGAATAGTGGAAACGTGAGGAGAAAGCTGTTCTCTGGACTCAGAACACTTATTACAGTTGGGGTATCTTCTACCCTTCTGTCCGAGGAAATCCTCTGATGCGAGAGACACTAGTGGAACATTTATGTTCCCTTAACAACTCGCCATTACCACCGCCAACCATGCTTGCTGGATTTCAGTCCAGACCTATTGAAGTCAACATTACTCCAATGTAGAACTCCCAAAAAAAAATAGAAATTTGAATATTAACGATTTGTTTTCTTTTTGAAGTTGTAGTTACTCCTGAGTAAAATGTCAAACATATTCTAAAAAAAATCTTTGTGTTGTGGACTATGTCCATCGATGACCACACGCTAGGGCTATTCATTGACATATTGTTCGCTTTGAGTTCAAGGGCATTCATGGTTTTATCTCTAAAAAAATACATCAATAGTTTGAGAGAGAAATGTGCTTAGAAATGACTATTGGTCTCGACTATTAGGTAATGTAAAAACATGACACTACAATAGCTCCCCAGTCGAGGCTAAAGAGCTAGGAAACACATTAGCTCGACAGCTTTTTTGGTAAAGTCCCCACAAACAACACCAATTCTTGTTGTTTCAATTTCATAACAATCTAAAAAATAATAAAATGAAACACAAATAAGCGGAAACTTGAACGACGTCTTGAAACCTACAAAAAAAACAAGTAAAGTGAGGCTGGGTTGCTTTCCGAGTGAATCTCCGATGCTGAAATCAGTAAAGAATTCGCTGAAGTGTAGGTGTAGGTAATAGATAATAAAAATATACCTTTGTAGTCGTCACCATGTCTATATATATGTAGTGACGGTCAATAAATGGTCTTTCGTTTAAGTTTTGTAATGTTTCGTCATTGATGTGGTCTTTATAACGTTTGGATTTATTTTGACTTTCCATGATGGCGTTTAAGGTTTGTCCATACTTAATGGTTTTTTTGCTCATGTTTCCTCAATTACTCCACACCCTTTTCTTTGGGTCTGCTGAAGATAGACTTAAGAGTAAAAATATGACACGTGAATCAAATGCATTTTATATTTTTCACGCGGTTGCAAAGTAAGAGAGGCGGGTGTTATTCAGACATTATTTTCTAGATTGGGGAGTATTGTTAATTTACCAGAAGTTTAGGTACTCACGACAGTATTTGCCGTGCAGGCACTGAGTTGACTCATTAATACCAACTCGGGACCGTCTTTCTCCATATCTATCTACCTATATATCTATATATAAAATATTAAAAAGCTTGACTTGATGCCACTTGTCTTTTTCTTATGTTTTCCAATTTGTAAAATTATTTTCAAATTACTTAGACGTCTGATTTTACGGTCTTCCACTACTCCACTAATTCATTTATCTACTTTTTGAAAAATATACAACTCCAACTCTTACTCCGCTAATTCATTTATAACTGCAAACTCAACTGTATATAATTAATCCGCGATTTCTATTCTCTTATAGTCTCCATCTCTTTCCTCTCCACTTTCCTTTTTTCCTTCTCTTTCCCTTCAAACTTGAATTGCTGGATTAAATTGCATTGCTGTCCAACAACCATTTTCTTTATTGGTCTTGACTTCAGAGATGGTGGTCTTTTAATGATGAAAGTAATTATTATTCTTATTTTCTCACAATGTTCGTTTGAATTGAGTGCAGTTGTTTTTCTTTTAAGTTTTATCTACCTGTTTCAGATGGAAGAAATTATAGGCTTGATGGATTATAAGTTAAACTTCTCAACAAAATGTGATTTCGCAGGTATGGTTGCTTTTCAACAATTTCATCTATGCTTTTCAATTCTCGGATGAAAAAAATTGTTTAATCTTGTAGCGGTGATTTTGTTGCTTATTGAATAAATAGTTTGTTCAGGAAGGATTTTTCCAATGACTCGATCCATTCAACTGCATTTCTGTTTAATTTCGCTGCAGATATCTTCAATTCTATTTGAGACTAATGGCTCACAACTGAATGGTAGTGAGATGCCAATAGTAGGTATGGCCTCTTTTCTTCAGTTACCAATTTCAGATTTTTCTCATATTTGAAATACTGAATTTTACTCATCTTAAAAACCAAACATGTGCTTCCCCAATTTGTGATTTCAAATTTCAGATATTAATTCAATTTTGAAGATATCCTCCACCCACGCTTTAGCTATCCTGTATATTAGTCCCTGTTCAGTCGGCTTTTTAGCCACTCAACTGCTCTCCGATTCCACCTTTTCATTCTTACTACTACAATCATTCCTGTTTTATCTGAAATTTGATTTCATTTGTTGTTAATTTCAGGATTTGTGTTTTTTAATGGTTTGTAGAAGCGGAAGTCGTCGGACATGTTAGGGCCGCGCTTGAGCAAGGATGAGCTTGAGCGATTTCACAAGGCACTTCGCAAACATAGCAAAGATTAGGAGAAGGTTAGTGTCTGGCGTTTTACTGTCGTTTATATGGTTTGTTTAAGGTAATATTGAAAGTTTATTCACCACCCTTGAACGAAGCTTTACATTGTAGTTATAATTCTGTGTATTTAATTTCTATTTCTTATTTGTTTTCGTTTTTCCCTTCCCAAGGGTTGTGCTTCTTCAGCAGGATTGACAACAATGATGGTTGATGATTATTTTATCCTGGTAAAATGGTTGTGCTTCTTTAGTATGTTTCATAGCATGGCAATGAAGAAGGCGACGAAGTTAATTGTATTTGTTGCAGCGAATATATAATCTATATAATAATTTATCTATATCTATAAATTAAAACGCTTGTCTTTAACTTTCACTTTGTGCCACAAGTTATTTTCTCTTATTTTCAATTTTTTTATATTTTTAAAATTTACCTATACGGTTACTATTATACGAATTATTACGTCTCTATCTCTTCCTTATTTGTCCGTATCCTCTCCTCTTTCTGCAATGTCTTTTCTCAAAACCGTCTCCTTATTCTATTTCTTCTCTTCTCAAACCATCTTCTCAAACCGATTTATCTCCAATATGTAAAAATATTTATAAAACTTAAAAAAATTTGAGGTTGTAAAGCAAGATACTCCTTTCAATTATTGTTAGCTATTTTACGTTTGTCTAACCACATATCAAGTAAAAGTATATAAATTTTAGTATAATATTTTTTAAGTGAATAATATTAAAAAGTAAATTTGATAAATCAAGCAACAAATAGTTAAAAAGTCTCGAAGGATCGCTGGGGTCTCCAACCAGTTCTTCTTCCTAATTTGGCTGCCATCTTATTCAACTGATTTCCCTCTCAATTTTTCTTCCTTTTTTGATTTGATTCCACTTTGGGTCCAGAAAATTGAAACATAAACCAAATGCAGATTTGCTCCCAAATTCACAAATAATTTTTGCACCCAAATTCAATTCACTCAGTAATTGAATAATTCCCAGAAAATTGAATTTGATCAAATGCGAATCAAAAGCCTGATTTGCTCCCACATTGAACTATTTGATTTCCTCCTCCTTGATTTCCCTCCAGATTTGTGGTCCGTTCGAGTCTTCCAATGAGGAAATGTTTTCAAGTTAATCACTGAATTATGTTTCCTGCTACTCATACCTCACTTTGTTTCCATATTTGCTTGATTTCCCGGATTGCTTCTGATTCAATTTATTTTCAATCTCATTCAAATCTCTCCATAATGTCCTCATTTGACTTGCTTGATTTGTTTTTCTTCTTAATCCGTTCACAACCAAAATCTAATGCCAACCAATTTGATTTGCTCTGCTCTTATTCATCTATTTATTCTTTCCTCATAGTCAACAATTCCTTTTTCTTTCCTGGAAAAGAAACTTCTGTCTCGCTTTCCCACCTTTTTTCTGCTCTTCTTCTTCTTTTTTTTTTCCCTGTTACCTTCGATTGACCTCCTTGACAGTGGTGACCTCTTTGTTTCCTGCCAATTCATCCATTCTTTGGTGATGCTCGTGGGGTTGATAGATTTGTGAGTATACGATTATAATATGAAATAAATGACACAAATTTAATTTTTGTAATATATTTATATAATGTATAATGATAAGTAATATGTAAATGACATCACATGATTATAAGATGCTTAACACGAATTATCATGTATATTTATGTAATCATCATTAAGAACATATATTTTTGTTACAATTGCTATCATTAATTTTAAATATATACACTAATCTTTTCAAACATATATTCTTGTAGGAAATAGAGTGTAGTTTTAAAGCCATAATTTCAACAATTGTTAATAAGGAGGACCCATGGTTTTATTCTTGCCAAAATTATAACAAGAAAGTGTTTCCTTTTGCTAATAAAACAGATTGTGACGATTGCCTTGGAAAAGACGTTGCATACACTCCCAAGTATGTCACACAACTTTGCAATACATTTACTACTATTTTCTAGTAATTACTTGGTTTATGCTTATATTTTAAATTAATTTTTAGGTATATGCTGAAGTTCAATGTTTTTGATGTGAATGATAATGTCACTATTACTTTGTTTGACAAGGCTAAACTCATTGGATGTCCAGTGAAAGAATATATCAAATCTATGACGGAGGTATGAAAAATAATTCAGTATAATTTTAAAAAATGGATAATATTAATTTATGATTTTATCACTAATTTTTTTTATTAATATTTCACAAGAAAATAAGGGAAAAAGTGCATTTTATAGGAAGTTGGTGTTGTGCAAAGATAATGAATATCGCTTTCTAGTGAGATTAACTAAGTAAGAGAACAAAATGGATCAAGAAAGCAAATTATTTATGAGGAAATTGAAAGATATGTTGAAGAGCCACCTATAGAGATTCACATTGAAGACAAAGACCATTCATCCTAATTGAAGAAAGAATTAAGGATGAAAAAGATTAATTTTTTTAACAAGAATGTTGCTTTAATTAACATTTTTATTTTGAGTATTGAACGAAAATTTAGTTATTTTTCTTTTTAAAATTACTTATTCTATTTGTCACAACAATTTCTTGGTTTGCTTATTATTTTTCCTACTCTATTTTTCTTATTTCATGATTATTTGTAAAGTTCCTTTTGGAAGTTCCTTTCAGAATTATTTCTAATTTTTGCAGATTTTAATAATATGACTGGAACTTTCATTCGATGTTGTTTTCGCAACGCTACGATCTCATAGATATTAAACATTTCCAAGATGATGCAAAAAATATCACTGTCAGTCAAGAAAATTTCTCCTCTGGGAAAATCAACCGATATATTAAACATGAACTGAAAACCAGTCGAAGCTCCAGTCTTTCCAGCTACCAATTGCAAGCTTTCATAAAACTTAAAAGGAAAAATTACGAGTGTCCAGTGCGAGAGTGGCTTAAACAGAGAAGATGGAGAACTGCATTTACAAGAACAGTGAAGCACACATTCAATCAAGAATTAAAGACCACCTTTCACGCTTGACTTTGAAAGGAAAAGTTGTCTAGACGACCCAAATTTACTTCTCCGTATTACTTAAGAAGACCTCTGCGCTGGTACTTACCTAATACTTAATTTCTTTTTTCGTATCTTTTCTTATTTCTTTTGTTGCCTACTAACTATTCGCGATATATAAGTGATAACCACCAATTTCAATTTATCTATATCTACAAAGATTAAAAACAATAATTTTTTTAAAAAAGATATGTTTCAATTTGACAGAAATTTACTATAACTGAATTAAAGTGGGCATACCTATGATGCTTGAGTTATGTGATCATAAGAAATCTATATGTATTTCGACTGTTACCTTATTTATAAAAACAAGACTTATGTGTACCGTACGTGCACAAAAAAACTAATTTTTCTAAATAGATTTTTAGTTTTCTGTTTAGTTTTCTAATTTTGAGAGAATTTTCAGCGATTTGTCTAAACTGAAAAAAACCCTTAGTTACTTAAAATCCGAATCACAGTCGAATGACAACATAATGGTACGATGTCAAAGATATTCTAAAAACACTCGAACGATTTTGAAATATATACATCCGTAGGAGTGGTCGAGTAGAACGAGGTACGCTGACCTTAATTTACTATGCAGATTCGAGACGTGAAAGCGGCGTAAGTTCAGATTTATCCGGTTGTCAATCAGGCCGGTGTCGTATTGAGCTGGGTTGTTCAGGTCCGGCCCGTTTGTCCTCGGTGAGGTGTTACGGTGACCACACTCGTGCAGGGGTCCAAGTTCATTGTCGAGTGTCAGCTATGACTCAAAAGAACATTCTGTAGCGGGGAGAATACCTTCCGATTTAAACATGCATGATAATTCCCAACAGGAATATACCACTTATCGGTCGCCCCCAACTCTCCTTTCTTTCGGCAAATTTTTTTTTGAAATATACAAAAGAGTAACTTGAGCAATTTCGATATTTATCCGATCAGAAAAAAGGCATATGATATTTATGGCGATAAAACGGCATTATACATCACTTAAAATTGGGTTCTACAACATACATAGATAAACGCCTTAGAGCAATCCGAAAAGACTGCGATTTTGATTTTCAGCTACATAAGAACTACATAATCATCCTAACATCATTTGTCTAAAATATCATAGACAAAAAAAGCAATTGTACAATAATTCAACTACTTATCGAGTGTTTTAGAGAGTTCTTTAGATCTAAAATAACTCTGTCAATCCATGATTCACAAAAAAATTAACGACGTCCCGAACGAGTTTATCCGATAAATAATTCCGGCTCCGAAAATAAAAATAAAAAAAGACATGATCCGTACATGTCTTTTGATGATTTTGTTCGCACAAAAGAAAATGAGAGAAGTTATCATAATCATAATATATATAAATATATAGATGTAGAAAAAAAAATTAAAATTATTATATTTTTATTTAGCTTTTATAATTACAAATATACTCTTATTTATTTTTTAATAATTATAAATATATTATTTTTTAAAAATAAATTATTATTATCTCCACAAAAAATTTAAACTTTATCTGTTTTGAAAAAAGTAACAAACTTAAAAAAAACAATGACACAAAATCAATCACAACGTGTATTTATGTGATTGGAAATTATACCTTTATACTAGACATGTAATATGAATCGAAATCTACTACGTGCATAAACAAACAGCTGTTTAACATAAATCTAATTGACTAATCAAATAATTATCAAGAAACTAATTACAAAGTATACGTGCTGAAATAGGATTTAGGTATCTTGATTTGTTACGGTGATTTAATAATGTTTTGTGGTCTCGGGATATAACTGTTAGGTCGGGTTTGGTGCATTAAATTACGTGAAGTGAAATTATAATTCTATTGAATTTAAACTTATTTTTTAGAATAATATATAATTTTTACATCTTATAAAAATAAAAATGATAATATTAAAAAAATAATAAAGTAATCACCTTTTTATTTTACATACTCACTAATTTGTACTCTTTATTTATGTTATAATTACTCTTTAAAAATGTGTTAAATACACTAATTACGTAGTCAATTGACAAATTATTTTTTATTTCTCTTATTACTAATTTAAAGAGAGTTGATATAGGCAAATTTAATAAATAAAAAAGAGTATGACAATATTTTAGTAATTATAACAAAAAAATGACTAAGATCTTCATATGTGAAATTTTTCTTACATAGAATTTTTATTAAATAACTGATTAATTTAATGCATATTAAAATTTTTATTTTATGTATATTATAATTGTATGAAATTTTTATATGAAATCTAAGTGTTTATCACAATTAAAATAAAATAATATCTTAAACATAATTATTTTACAATTTAATAAAAATATATCATGTACAATGCACTTGTATAACAAACTAATTTTCGTAAACGTGTGAACTTGTGATTTGAGGTCTTACATTCAAGGCTCGTCAGGGTAGGATACGTTCGAGACTCATTATGATAGAGTAAAAATTTTGGGTAGTATACGTAATTGAAAATAAAAAAGACGTATGAACTTGGGAAGGCTAATCGATGCGGTTGATGAATCTGTTATGAATCAATCATCCGTATTTTAAATAAACATAAAATAATGAATTTATACATTCCGAAGTGTTACAACTTGATGTGCTAAATATTTTGGGTCAAGAACTCAACACGTAAAATAGTTCCACCAGGCTTAGTAGGCTCGCATGATGAGATTACATGACATCAAGCATTGGTGAGGTAGGGCTGTTACATTGACCTTGAGACAGACTCCGGTTAATATTGTACAATCACTCCATAGTTAATGCGCCCGCCTGTTAAAACGGATGAAGATACCTGTAGGGCAATGTGCCTTGCCGCTTTAGCAGCAATATACATAAAACAGGGCTCGCCCCGAAAGATCGGACAAGTGATAAATGATGATGCACTGCTCAAATGCACAAACTTGATCCTTCCTCATTTGTGTATAGTGGAGAAAAAAAAAAGCAACCAATGCCTCCAGTCAAGTCAAGTCAAGAAACCTCTTGCAGAGCTAAATTTAGCTCCTGTGCAGACTTGGTGACTGAACCCTCTCTTCTGGCATAAAATATCAACAAACTTAGCCTTATCAAGAGATAATTTACAGGGTTATCACTGTGATTACGTACTGCACTGTACATAAGTATATGATATCATTGTAACACATCATTGTAACCCTAATGCAATACTATCTATTAGGTCCCTTCATTGTTTTTGAGTTGGTATCAGAGCAACTTATAGTCAAACGACCTAAGCTCAAATCTCACTGCCCTTAGTTATTAAGAATACGTTAATTAATTGACCATAAAACAAAGAAAGAAGACCTATGCAAGTTTTAAGCTCAATGGACTTTCACTTCAGGGAATGTGGTTAAACTAGATTTAGGCATCCCCTATCAGCGTAAACTTTTAAGAAGATTGGATCCTGATTAAACCACCAATCCCTAGAATATAAAAACCAGCCTTTAACAACAAAGTAACCACTTACCTTGCCAGTGTTGGCAACAACCGCTTGACTTTCTCAAGCTCTATAAAGCAAAGATTGTAGCGTTCCAATCTGTCCAACAAAATAGGAATAGGTACAAAACATTGCTGTTTCAGTTTGAGCAGAGTGGAATATGTAAACAGAAAAAGTTGCAAATGAGAGGAAACTGGATGCACCTTTTCTCTGCTTCAATATCTACCCCGACGGGTGATGTTGCTGACAAACTTGAATATATCATCGCACCAAATGTTCTGATCAGCTTGAGCAGAATATCCAGAGAGATGCTCAAATGCCTAAACATTGCAAGCAGTTAAAAAGCTGGTACTCCCCCCCACCAAATGTTTGATGCAACTGAATTCATATAGATTTAAAAAAAGTAAAATAAAATTTGCTTCCACATCCACTTGTTAGAGAGATAATACTGCTATGGATCAGATTCTAATGGTACTCCCATCAGATATTTTAATACACTTTAGCAAATGAGAGGATTAGATTGATGCTTGTAGTAACAGATCAAGTTGCATACATGAATAATCCCTGCATTAATCTGGTCCTAGTTGAGTTCTTAGTATCATAATACTAGAATAAATCTTGAAATTATTTACTCAGTTAATTGCATGACCCTTCAGTAGATAGAGTAGAATAAACAAAAATGAATAGTAAAAGCTAAATGCCACCATCTGACAAAAATTTCTGAAGAAATAGGATGTTAAAATTTCCGAAGAACAGAGATTTATCTTACAAAATATAGCAATCATCAGAATCTTCATACCTGTCCATGTCACTCTCGAGAAGGCCAGTCAGAAGTGGCAAAAGACAAGTGCAAATATCCAATGTGACAACATCCATTTTCTCAGCTACAACACTGATTACATCCGCAAATACCTGCAAATTAGAGCAATTAGGACAAAAAGACATTAAAAATAATAATATTCACAACTTACATAAGTATTTTAGAATTCTAACAATCTTCTGAGGACAGTGGTAAAGTTAAAGACAGGCCTGCCAAAGGGTAATGATTAACATACAGCGTGATCAGCCATCTTCTCCATTGTACTGATTCCTCCCTTAAGTCATTTCTCTCCCAATATCTGTAGACTACCTACAAATAGCAAGTTCATTAATCTTCAATTCTATCAACCAACAAATACCCCAAGAACCAAAATTAACCACAGTAACATCAGTTGCATCAAGAATTTGAATTTTCATACTATTAGTCTATTATACATTGTTTATCTGTGGATAATTACACTAAAACTATAATAATGAATGAGAACATAGCGCAAATGAAAATTTGACCACAATCCATAAAAAAGGGCTTATGTCAGGAATTTAGTACATGTTAAGATAATATATGTAAACACGTGGAAACAAAAGAGTGTACATTTTTAGAACTGCATGGTCTTCTAAAATTAATTTGATCCTGGACAGCGAATAGTTGTAATGCTGTCATTACT
>CAODLS011459003.1:0-13230 GCA_948243855.1 Flueggea neowawraea | reverse complement strand
TTTTTTTCTTGGCAACAGAAAAGTTAAAATAGAGTAGATAGATCATTCCCTTTTGGTAATTAAACGAAAAATCTCATACCAAACCTCATCACATCATCGCTTTTATATAATTAAAATATTTCTTTCGCTCTTAGTGCTTTTCTTTCTTTTTTCTGCTAGGATTAGTGCTTTTTAATTTTATTTTTTAATTAGTGCTTTCTATTTTTATTTTTAGGATTAATCAAAATGAGGCATGATTTTACTGTTATTATTAAAAGAAAAAATACAAGTCTATCAATTATCAAGTATAGTACCAAATTAACTATATAATAACATAACAATATCATCAACTTTTACTTATAAAAAAATCATCATTTTTTAAATAGCTGATATTTTTCCCCTACAAGCAAATCTCAATCGGAATTGCCAATTTCAAAACATAAGTACAAAATTGCTAAAATAAAAAAAATGTTATTATTTTGAATATCAATAGATATAAGCTTAATATAATGAGGAAATTACACTATATGCCGTTTTTTTTTTCCACATTTCATATTTACAATCTAAGAGTCATTATTCACTATTTTAAAACAATTGCATTTTCAATTTCTATAATACCACAATATATATTCTATTTTTTCCCTCTCTCCTCAAACTCCTCTCACCATTTCCTTTATCTCTCTCTTTACCGACTCCTCCTCTCTTACACTTTCGCCTCTATCACCTCTCTCTCCTTTGTCTCTCTCTTTTTGTACTCCTTCTCCCCTCTTTTCTCCTTTCGTTGTCACTGCCGTAGTGGGAAGGAAGACCAACGACTCAAACCAAAATGAGAGAGAAAGAGAGGACGATCGACGATAGATATATGTACACCAGTAATGGGAGAGAACCAGATCGAGGGAGACTGAGGACAATAGAGAACGAGATTAAGAGAGTCCAATGACGAGGTAGAATAAGATCGAAGGAGAACAAAAGAGTAACTCGACGACGAGGGAGACCAAGAGATCGGCGACTAGAGAGCGATCAGAGAGCTAGTAAGGGAGAGAGAGGTCGTAGCGAGGCGATAGGGGAGGGCAGCGTGATTGAAGAGGGCAACGGCTAAGGTTTGAAAACCTTAGCTGCAACCTTAATCTTTGATTATCCTTTTATTCCTTTTATAATTGTAAAATCGCAAAATAATACCATCAGTTTAATAATAATTGTAAAATTTCTAAGTATTGAACTTGAATGAAATCAAATGATTCAAAATATTGACTAACGTAAATAAGTTTTTTTTATTGTACTCTTTATTTACTCATTTGTAGTACCTTTTAATTTGTAAAAATAATACCTAATTTGATTGAGATCAAATGAACAAGTTTCATTTAGTTTGCAATCAAAACAAGTTCATTTAGTTTATAAAAATAGTACATAAATTTCTTTTGTACTCGACTTGTTCTTATACTCGAATAATAAAGAAAACATTAAACATTTGTTGGTATTTTTTGTGTATTTTTGTTCTCTTTATTGTTTTTACTAGTATTGTATTCCACATGTACTCGATTATACAAGTGAAAAGAGTTTTATTTTTATTCTTATACTAGTTGTACTCGTGTTGTTCTCCACATGTACTGTGGTTTTACTGGTCAAGAAAACTTTCATAAACACTAGTTTGTACTTGAGTTGTTCTCCAGATGTACTCGGTCTTTACATGTCAAAAGAGTCTTCATTAACACTGGTTTGTACTCAAATTGTTCTCCACATGTACTTGGTGTGTACTGGTTAAAAGAGCCTTCATTAATACTAGTCTATATTCGATTTGTACTCGTGTTGTATTCGTTCTCATTGGTTTAAAGAGTGTGGTCAACACGCAGTCCAACTGTTGTATTTTTGAATATTTTATTTCGTATTTCCATTTTTAGTATGTTTTTCACATGTTGTTGCATTTGAGAAATTGTTTTTTGTTTTGTCGCCTATTTGTGTGAATCACCCTAATATAATTACAAATAACTTACAATTACTATTCATCTTATAAATTTGTATAACAGTATACTAAAGCTGGCACTACGCGTTATTCAACTAGTTTCAAGATAATGTCAGAATTCTGCAATTCTATTATAGATGATATTAAGTGTTAGTGAGCAGTATCCACCATAAACTACGCCTTACAAAAGAAAGTTTAGACGATATTGAGCAAAACCTGACTTAAATATTATGAAGGAATTTGCTCAAATTTTTAAATGATTTTTTCTTATTTGTTTATTGGGATTCTTGACATCAATATGTATTTATTTTCAATACTCTTATATTAATTTCCATTTAACTTTTTTTTTTTAAGAAAAAGACCACTACTTAAACGAATCAACTAAGTTGAACTCTTGTCTAACTGACACCACACACTGTCAGTTTAACTAGATTGATCCCGTGAATGTGTAGAGAGTGGAATTTTGTAGAATTCCCATAAACTTTGATAATTGGAAACAATTTTTTTCGTGGTCGAAAAGGAAAACAAATACATGTTATAGTCCCTTTTGTCTTTGACAATTATAAGAATGAAGGATCAAATTCAACCACCTTCAATTATTATAGTGGTAATTACGTGATACACCTAAAAAAATTTACAATATTTATTCCGTACAGACAAGTTATGCTGATTACAGATACACTTTGCAATTTTTCATCCGTATGCACGTGACTTTTCAGTTTCACGAATATGTATGTATTCCGAAAGAAGATGTTATTCCGTACGAACAAATTATGTTGCTTATATGTTGTTTATATATATATTATTTTTTGTTTATATATTATTTGAATGTTGTTATATATTGTTGATATCTTATTTATATGTTGTTTATATGTTGAAAACAATATATAAAAAAATCTGTATTTTTATATGTTGTTAATTTATTGTTGATACCTTGTTTATATATATTTTTTTGTTTATATATTATTTGAATGTTGTTATATATAGTTGATATCTTGTTTATATGTTGTTTATATATTATTTATATATTATTGATATTTTGTTTATATGTTGTTTATAATAAATTCTAAACAAATTTTAAACAATTTCAAATTTGGTCCGTACAGAAAAACAACATATAAACATGATATCAACAATATAAACAACTTTCAAGTTTTAAAACAAGACACAACATTTAAGTTACATACAAACATCATAAAAATAAGTTTTAAACAAGTTCGAAAAAAGAACAAATTTTAAACAAGTTTTAAACAATTTCAAACTAGGGTCTATGTAATTTATAAAATTGGTGACGTACGTGCGTGATTTTGAAATTTCTATCAAAATATTGAAAGTGAATTGTGGAATCCATAATATGTTATTCTAGGCTGCGTGAATTTGTATTTGGCCCATTATTATATTAATTACAAAATATTTTCTAATAAAAAAAAGTATTGGAACCGAATAACTAATCTTGTGATCTTCACTGTTATATTTGCAAATTCTTTCACACTTCAATGTTCCCCGGCCGCCCCCGCCCCCCCCCAAATAGCTAGAAACTTGCATTAATAACATTAGAACCAATTATGAATTCTTCAGTACAAACTTGAGTCTGGAAATATATGTACTTTAAGACACAGAACAATTAATAATAATCACGAATTATTGAAAACAACTTACGCAGGATCGTGATCATCAGCTAGTAGTGCCATTCAATCAATAAGCATTCCAACAAGAGAAAATTCAACAACTATTGATGTCATATCAGCTTAATCCCTACCCTATTCCTTATCTTGATAGCGATCTTTTTGTTGGGTTCATATAAGAAAATATCATTTTCCGTCTGACATATGAAATTTTTCATATGAAAAAAATCCTGGGAAAGAAATGTTTCTGCTGTGAGGGATGTAAATTCACCTATGAAACCCAAAGTCTAATTAATTTTTATTTAATATGTTATAATAAATATTAAATAATTATATTATACCGTACATTTCAGATTGGACAGTTTGATCATTAATTATATTTCTACCCTAATATCCGGCATAAGTTCCGTTATCTCTGCACTAAATTTATTAGAAGTTTCAATTTGGAAGCAAGAAACTGATTGTTTGATAACCACGTGTTTTCTTTAATTGCGAAATTTGTGATCGCAAAAATAACTATTTTTTTGACTGATTAAAGAAAAAGAAAAAAAAAAGTAGTTTTGTTTTAACACACATAGAAGTAAGCAGTTGAATGTCCAATCCAAACCACTGCACGTTTTCTGGTCAAATCCCTACCTACAATTTTAGGTTACATATACGTAAAGTCTCACAGGAACGCATGCAATGCACTAACAAAATTTTAAAAAGCAAACATCATTTTGGCCTAAATTCCTGCGTGTTCTAAGATAATTAGGCCCATTTCTAGGTTTAAAACATTCTATCAAATTTGAGATTAAGATAGTTTCAAACCAAAGTTTGATATTCATAATATACTTTCTCATTTGTAAGTAATATAAATTCAAATTCGGCGGAATTATTTTGTATACTTTACTATTTCAAACTAATGGTTTAAACAAACTGTTAGAGGAACGGATCCCCTCCATAATGAATATTGGTAGAATCCAAATTCGACTACATTTAAATATCTACCGTGGGCTTAATAATATCAAGACTAGCAATCTTGGTAATAAAGGATTTAACATGGACTTCTTAATTGTGTGGGAATGTTGATACTTGTCTATCCTATACAAGCAAAGGTTAAAAAAGAAACCCTATATGAGACATGACATACTGGAAGCAGGAAAAACACTCTCCCTCTTAGGGTGTGTTGCCCTCGGCCGACAAGAAAGATAGGGAGAGGTTTTCTTCCTTCTCCAACACCATTCTACTTCATTCTTGACCTCTCTGTGAAATCTAAATCGTGAGCAAGACTTTAATCTCCATCGTAATTGATCACGGGTGTTTGTGAGTCTAGAATGAACTCAATCTTACTCCAATGTTCTTTTGTTGTGTTCTACGACGTTATTTATCGATCCCAGTATATTTATTTGTTGAATATAAGCTATTTGTCAGGATATTTTCACAAATTAACCAAGTCAAGTAGATTTTTTGAGCGTGTAGACTTGGCTTGATAAGAAAATCTTGAGTTCAAGATTAAGTTTGACTCGAACTATATTTTATATTTAAATTTGGCTCGCTTAAAATTTAGCTAGTTATTTTTTCAAGTTTGTTTAAATTTTAACTCGAACTTGAATTGAGGTCGACCTATTTCAAACTCAATTTAAATTTTTTCAAGATCTTATTTGTGTCTCATTTATTTGCACGTAGATAAATTAAACTTGTTTAGTGAGTAAACATTTGATTACGTTGATAATTATCTATTCAATTTAGGCAAATTATCTAGAAACTTTTTTATTGAATCTTCCCTTAGTAAATCAATTTTTGGGAAGTTAAAGAAGTAAGGTGTTCAAAATTCTATTGAAGGAGGTACAGTGATCAAAATTTCATTGACTTTACATTTTTTTCGAACTAAATGTTACATTTTTTGCCACTTCTAAGGAAGTTGCATTTTCTTAGTGCAACTAAGAAAATGTAACTATATATTCACACGATCCTACCACTGACCATGTTTGGGAGCTTATTATCATATGAAAGTTAAGTTTTGGATTGTTTAAGCTAACATACATTATGTTTGCATATCAAGGTTTAAAAGTTAAAGTTTGGCTCATTTATATATTTAACCAAAAAAAAAATGAGCTCATCAAGCTAAATACAAAATTGTTCACAAGCAGCTTACTGATTTCCACCTGTATTCCAAATATCTTTTTTATAAGTCATTTTATTTGTTCTAACTAAGTGTTGTCCTTTCGACTCTTTGATGCTTGATATGACTCCAACTTCGATGAGTTACAAGTCCATTGGTATCTTCGAAATATTTTAATAGTTTGGTTTCTATCTACAAATGTCATCCTTTATATACTAGTCCGACTATATTCCAAGGAGAAGTAGGACCAAGAGGAAGCTCCAGCGAAATTTCCAAAAAGAAGTTTCGACATTTTGTGAAGTCGTGGATAGTGAAAATAAGAATATGAAATAAGACAGATAAGTGTATATATCAGCTTGTTTTGCCATTTTTGTAATGGGACTCCCCATATATGCGTCCATCTTCATGTTTTCTATAAATTGTCTCATATTTTTGCACTTTGTCTCTCTCTTTTTCTACTTCTTATAAAGATTGTGTATATAATACGTCTAAAATCCTGAAACAGACTTGCACACTTGTAATTGCAACACGTATGAGCCAATATTTCTCGAAATTATTTGACATTCTCAAGTTATGTGTAGAATCATTTATTAAAACAAGAGTTGTGGTCATGTGTGTAACATGGTTGGTATAGAAATCTTCAAAGGATTTCATTTTTTCAAATAAAGACCGTTAAAATCTAAATTTTTAAAGTAGTTATTTCTTTGTAAAACTAAAAAATTAACTTTTTTTTCTTGCAAAATTTGGAAATATTTTGTCCTGGCTAACAATTAAGTAGTTATGCTTAATCTATACGTTATAAATTTTGTGTGTGATTTGATTGGAATACGTTAAGTACTATAAACTTGTTTAGAAATGTACATATTGATTAAATATTGTTGTATGTGTAATTTTCAGAAATACCTTTTAATATAATTCTATGCCTAAAATGTTTATTATCATATTTAGAGAGATGACAAAGCAAAAGCTGCTATTTGAGAGCGAGAATAATGAGATTTTATCGATTACTAAAGCAAGGATTACAAAATTTTTAGGATAATGCTAAGAAAATTAATCGATAGCTCGTGATGATTGAAGGTTAGTCTAAGACATTGTGTTTAGGCAGTGACGGATCACAACCTTAATTTTTATGCCAATACTATATATAATTTTTCAAAAATATTGAGGTCACGAACGCCACCTCCCGCCACCCTGGGAATCCACCACTACCATCTAGGGTTATGATGATGCACGGTATGGTGCTAGATAATGTTACTATTGCCCCTATTTGTAGAAATTTTGTACTACTCTTGATACCTTCATGGAACATCACAATTCTCTTGAGAAATGTTAAGATAAGGCCTTCAAATATCGTGAAAACCTATATAAATTTGATCTAAAAGCCTTCCAGAATAACCCTTGCATTTATCCTTTAATTTATTGACTTTGCTCTCAAGTGGGAGTCTCTATATGTGGACTATTTTTGCCTTGTAGACAGTGGCGGAGCCAGGATTTTGGCTAAGGGATACCCGAATTCCAGCTCCGTCACTAATACGACGGTATTTACAGTGTCCAAAAAATTATATATATAAAAAATTAAATTACATTACATTAAATTAAATAATTCAATTAATTTAGCAATTAAAAACATCTAACTAATTCAAATCTATTCTAATTTCTAACAAAAATTAAATCTATTCAATCACAAATTCAAAAATCCTACACTACAATCTATATAATTTAAGTCACAATTTCATTAATTAACTAATCAACAATCCTAACTCTAAATAAAATAAAAACCTAAATACACTGAAAAATAGGGGAAAAGGAGACTCGGCGGCTTACCAAGGAGAGAGGTTGAATGGCATCGGTAGGAGAAGACGTGAGCCAGCAGCGAGGGTGGAGCGCGGCGACGTCGAGTCAGTGGAGTCAGGAGTGAGTGCTTCGGCGTTGAGAGAAGCAGAGGCGAGAAGTGGAGAAGAGAAACAAAAATGGGGAGGTGTCTTGTATGACCTGTAGACTTTCAATTTTACTAAAATTCTCTTTAAGAGTGAAAACATGAATTTGAACTTTAAGAAAATACGAATTTTCTCTTTTCGTAGGCTCAGTAACTTTGAACATGCACGTTTCTCAAGGCTCATTCTAACTATGTTGAACCAATTTTTCTGTAAGGGCATCACCATTGCATGTTCAATGGCGAATCCATTGAACCTTCAATGGATTGGACCCCCAATTGTGGGGGTTCAACAATTTTTGATTTGTGTTGAGCGATTCTTTGCCGTTTTAACCGTTCTACAAACCTGCTGTGAGTTTATTTTTTTCAACTTTTTTACTTTTATCTTTTTTTACCTTTTGCTACCAAACGGTCAACATGACCGTTGGTCTATTTTTTAATTTCTTTAATTTATTTATTTTAAAGTTTTTCTTGAAGATTTTGTTTAATTTATTTATTGATTTTTTGTTGAAAAATTTTCTTTATTTTCTTATGTAATGTAATTTACTCTAAGTTTTTAAGTTTGATGTATTTTTTTATTTTCATAATATAGTGTTAATAAAAATTTGTATTATAATTGTAGATGAAAAGTTTCAAACAAATTATTTAATTTGTTGAATGAAACTACCCGTTATGAAAACTATCTGTTAAATGCAATTTTTAATTTTTAAATACAATTTATTAGTTTTAGAGTAATTTTTTTTGTTTTTTTTTTATTTTTGTAATGTAATTTTAATTTTTAAATGTATTTTTTTAACATTAATTTATTTTTTGATGTAATTTTAATTTCTAAATGTTATTTTACTTTTTATTTTATTTTATTATTGTTGTAATTTATTTATTTTTAAACTGTATATATTTTCTCATTAATTAAAAATATTTAATTATTTTATTAAAAATATTTAATGTTAATTTATTTTTTCTAATGTTAATTTAATTGTTTGCATGTAATTTTAATTTTATGTTATTTTATTGTTTGTGTAATTCATTTTTTTAAAGTGTATCATTTTTCACTAATTAAAAAGAATTAATTGTTTTTGTGGAAAAATGTATTTTATGTAAAATATATTGTAAAAGAAAATTGAATGAAAAGTGGAGTGATAGTGGGTTTTATACGAGAGTATCATGATAGTTCAAACCATTTGTGTAAAAAAATCTAATGAGAAAGGGTTTAATAAAAAGTTGATGTTACAGTAATGTGTTAATAGATTGGACCCAAAATAGGTCCAATCATTGAGCATGCTCTAAGATCCATATAACAATGGCAAAATCTATGGCGGTTCCTGAATTTTGGTGTATTATTTTTCTTAGTCCCTACGAGTTTTAATTTAGCCGATCTAATCATTCCATCTGTCATCGTTAGTCAAATATAACTTGTCATGTCAGATTTTTTGACATGACACACGAGACCTACTAGTTTTAAGTATTTAATGACAAAAATACTCTTATATTACTCTTTGTTTTTTCCTCTCATCAACTCTCTTGTTCTCTCTAATCGGCCAAAACCACTGTCTTTCTCTCATCAACTCTTTCTCGTTCTTTCTCATCAACTCTTTCTCTCTCACATCATTGAACCAAGCCACACCAACAGCTACCACAACAACTAGTCGTCCCCACCAAACAAACAAGTCACCACCACCACCATTTGTCCATCAAACCAGTCATCACCAACGCAAAAATCCATTTAACTCAAACCAAAATTCATTCAATTTTCAATACAAAAACAGAATTCCATGCATTTTCATCTCAAATTCAAAACAATAACTATTATCCTACTGAATCAAAACACAAGAAAAAAAGGAAAAATAGTAGTTAAATTTCTTAGTTGATTCTAGTAATTTCAGAAATAACAAGATCACAATTGTAGCTAATATAGAATAATTGTTATGGATCTAACAAACAACAAGATCACAATTGAACAAAACTAGAAACCATCTAAAATCAACCACCAATCTGTCATCTCTCTTCCATCACAACCACCGTCAAAATCAACCACCAAACCCAAAACAGAAAACAAAACCCAAAATCATCACCGCCAACCTGTCATCTATTTTCCCATCACCACCATCGTCAAAATCAACCACCAAACCCAAAACAAAAAATAAAACCTAGAAACTCACATAATCACCCACACAAAATCGTCTTCTTCCAACATTGATGCTTCACGTTGTAAAAAAAGCTTCGTGGCTTTATGGGTATCGAAATAGCATATTGTTCAGACATTTGGAGGTGTTTGAATAGAGTCGTTACGTTGTCTCCATCGGCGATAGGGTCTTAATGGAGGGCATAGGCCCCATCAGAGTGACATGATGTGTCAGGTCTAGAAGGGAATGAGGTGGGTCGAATTTGTTTGGTTGGGAATGTGGGTAGGGTTCGTCTTTTGGATGATTCTTTGGGTCTGTTCATCTTTTACAATTTGGTGCAGATAAAGTTTCCTCTTTCCTATTTTGTTGGATGAAATGGAAGTAAATGTACAGAAAAAGAAGAAGAAGAAAAAAAGAAGAAGAAGGATTTCGGCTAGGTTTGGTAGTGGTGGAGAAGGGAGAGTTACAAAAGAGAGAGGGCAAATATGAGAGATGAATTTCGGTGAGGTTTGGTTGCAAAAATGAGAGGAGGAGACAATGAGAGATTGAGAGAGAGTTATAGAGATGGTTTTAAAGGCTTAAGAGAGAGAGAAAATGGAGTACTGAGGCAGAAAAAGAAAAAGGATAGAGCGGGTGGATGAAGTAAATTGATTTTAAAATGTAGATAAATGTGTCTTTTTGTCTTTTCTATTAAGGGAAACAAATGGAATTAAGGCCTAGGATCGAAACAGCTAATTTAAAACTCGGAGAGATCGGGACAGACAATACACTAAAACTCAGGGACCGCCATGAATTTCACCCAGATAACAAATAGCCATTTAAGATCAGCCAACTTTTTGGAAAATCTACATTTTTATTAGAAAAATAAATTTTGAATTTGACAAATATTATTCAAGTTTTCAACTATAAAAAATGCCCAAAAAATAAATTTGACAAATACCATATTCGTGAGAAATAACGATATTTTTGTGAGAAATTGATTTTTTCACGAAAAAATGAATTCTAGCAAAAAAACCCTCATTTTCCAGAAAGTCTTCAAATGTGGCAATTTTCTTTTATTAAAAATTTGATTTAATAAATTTTTGGTGTAATTTTTTTTTAAAAATTAAGCCAAATTATATACATATATATATATTTGGTGTATACGATATTTACAAATTTTAATTTATTTAATGGTAATTAAATTGGTATGAAAATGTATTTTCAAAGGTCTTCAAAAAGTCTTTAAAGGTCTATAATGGTCTTCAAAATGTCTACAAAAAGTATACAACGGTCTACAATGGTCTTTAAAGGCCTACAAAAGGTATACGCAATATAAATTTTAGGCGTCTGCCGCCGCCAAAACCAAGTCAATCTCTGCCACCACCAACAATAAAACAAACTCCACCGACGACGACGCCAAAACCAGGTCAAATCAATTATAATGCATTTTTTATTGTACAGTACAACAATTTAACATAAAAAATAACAAACAATTAACAACCGGATAATTTTCAAAGAACAGAATCCAACTAAGGTTATCTGACTTTGTCACCGCTACTGCAACTTCACCTTCACGCTATTCAACCACCGGATCGCATCATCCACTGACACAGCGGTTCCTCTCTCATGAAAACCGACAACGATTTCTCTTTCTCTCCCCTGTAAGTATCATGTCTCTCATCACTATCGTGATCTTAGATCGTTATTTGAGATTGTGATTTCAGATCGTAATAGTGGACAGATAGATAATGAGAGTATGAGAGAGGAGTTATGCATGATTTGCCTCGACCTGCCTAACTTCGGCGTAATAGAGCCGCAACGAGGGAGGCGACGAGTGAGAGAGACAGAAAGGAGAGGTTTCTGGAAACGGAGGAGGATGAGGGATGGTGGCAACGAGAAAGACGGGTGAGGAGAGAAAGAAGAAGTAGCAATTAGGGTTTTTTGTGAGAGAAAGAGTGAAAGAAGAGAAGATGAGAGAAACGAAGAGTGAGAGACGAGGGGAGGAGGGAGAAAAATGTGAGAAAATGCCGTGAGAAATTGACTTTTATTTGACTAAATCTGACATCCTTAAGAATTAGAATTAAAAAAATGTCATACAACAAACTTGAACTTAAAAAATTGTCATTTGAATAATTACCAAACTATAGGTGGCTTTTGTCAAAATCTAAACTTTAATTATGACACTCAGCATAATTAACTCCAGCATTGATGATTTTTTTCTACAGCCCAATCGTAAAGGCTTTGTGAACAAGACTTGAACCAACAAGTTTGCCTTATTTTTCTTGACTAACCTTTTTGTGAACGTGAGTTGTACGTTATTGAGTTTTTTATTTGTAATTTAATTATTTATTAATATAAATATATATCTTTAAATTTTGGTAGTCAATTTTTATAGAATAAAATAAGAAAAAAATAAAAATATAGAATAAAAAACTTATTTGAATATGCTTAATTTGTCTAATAAGTCCAATATACTTTTTAATACGTTACATATAACGATGTTATTATGCTATATGTAGGCATAATCTTTAAGTATAAAATGAAATATTACTACTATGAATATCCATAATAAAAGAGATATATTACACAATAATAATATTTAGATAATATTTTATTCTAATCATAATTGTTTAATTTAAATTTATTAATAAAAGAAAAAATTTGTTATGCTAATAGAGATAAATACTTTTAGTGGCAGATATTGTTAAACACGAATAGAGATAAATACTTATCTGAATAATTACTTATCTAAACAATTTTAAATCAAATGTCTAAGATATTAATTAGTTATGTTAATATAGATAAATACTTTTGTGCCAGATATTCTTAAACACAAATAGAGATAAATATTTATCTGAATAAATACTTATCCGAACAATTTAAGAATATAGTTAAATACTTATCTGAATAAATATTTATCCGAACAATTTTAAATCTATTTAAAAATAAAAGATTTTTTAATTAATGATCAAATAATTATAGTAATTTAAAATTGAGAAGAGGGATAAAAATATCCAAAAAAATTGTAATATCCCGTCTATTCCGATGAAATTTTCCTGTAGCATTCTGATAAATTTTTTACGAACTCTTTAGTGGAACGTCATACAATTTCGAATGATCTTAGTTATGATTTGATTCTCAAATATTGAGATGATGTTTGGATATTTGAAAGATGTTATTTTTGTAATGTTGGGTGTCGTTGGACATCGGGAATGATCCGGCGCACATTTGGAAGCAAAGGAAGTTGAGATATGCTATCTGGAGTATGCCAACGTACGTTAGAATTGGTGAACCGTACGTTAAATGAAATTCTTTCACAACGTACGTTGTGGTAAGATGACGTACTTCATCTGGGAGTGCAGATGATCAACGTACATTGCGAGTTTGAAACGTACGTCATGAAATTACGTTTTCGAAACAGAAGCTACAGGACGCATTGTTGACCACGACAACGTACATTGTACAAATTATAACGTACGTTGTGACGCCAAGACATACGTTACATTACAAATAACGTACATTGC
>CAODLS011458874.1:0-15440 GCA_948243855.1 Flueggea neowawraea | reverse complement strand
AAAAACATACAACGCAATGGAAATAACAAAATATTTAAACCTAAAATTCCACCAAGGATCCATGCACATCAACATACACAATTAGGGTTAGTGGTTCTACCTTAGATCCAAAGCTCTTATGTTTGATCGGATGGAGTGTTGCTGTATTTTTTAGTGTTCAAAACCCGAATCCCTTTTGCTTCACACTGCCTTTATGTGAATGTGTCTAGAGGTATCCATACAAATGAACTTCCTTCAGATTGGTAGAGTGTACTAGCATCCTTTTAGAATATCTATTCTAAAAGCTCTTAAATAATTTTCTCTCTTTTATTTGTGGCACACACAAATTTGGCAAAGCCCTGAGGGAATAGCAAGGAGTGCTTTCTATTTATAGGCATATGAGTAAACCTAAATAGGTGCACTAGGGAGGCTAAATTTCCATTTGCTTTCCCTCTAATAATTCAACCTCTTCCTATTCTAAAAGGAGTGCGCCGAATTCCTATCTAGTCATACTAGGGTTTGCATTTCTTGTCCCACAAGAACAAACACTTCCTAATTAAATTTGTCACATGCATATTAGGGTTTTATTTTCCTAGTCACATAAGAATAAACCTCCTAATTATTCATCGACTCCTAATTAAGAATGTGTGTGCCAAAATTCCTCCTTATCACACAATGAAAGAGACTCCTAAAAAATAAGAGAGGTGTGCCGAATTTCTCCCTCCCTAATTAGGTTGAATGTGCCAAAATTCTAATGGGTTTTATTAATGTCATTATGTTTTTTAATTATATGATACATTATCATTAAATAAATCACTCACATGGCCGAATTATGTCACACATAATTAAATACACATAACCATGATAACTAGTGATTCCTATTAAAAATCCATGACATTAATGGACTATGCATTAAAATTTATTTAAAACATAAATTATAAAACCCTGAATTATTATTGATTAATCAAATTAATCATCATAATAATTCAATCACCACAAGAGAGATTATTATTGAACCAATCCAATTCATTATAGTGTGTGACCCAATAGGCCCACTCAAAATTGGCAATGAGCCTTGTCGCAAACCATGGGCCCAAAGTCTATAAGCAATATCTAGTAATATATTATGGCAATCCAAAATCAAGTGCAGTCGGTGATCCGAGTTAACCTGTCACAGTTTGATATTTAATCATTTTGTCTCACGATATCTCATTTAAGCATAAGGCATGGTCACATGTCAACCTTGTATTGCTTAACATATTTTTTGACTTTAAGTAGATTGGTATAACAAATGATATTGATAAACCCCTTTGTCAATTTATTCGAGTATTCATACTTTCCATCAATCCTACTCATCAAGTGGCCAAGAGATATTACTCTTCATAAGAGGAACAAATTCATCACTCTCACTCTCACTACTCTAAAAGATTCATGACATATCCAATCATAGCCTTTGTTGTTACCCTGTTACGGATACCGTTTTACTAAGTTAAAACATGCAATTCCTTATGTAGGTGTTGATGGTGAGTTTTAGTCAGATGACTCAAATATCACCACTGCATGAAAGCTACTTGTGACATCAATCCATGAAGTGCTTTCATAGCGGGCTAGTCCAATACATGTTCCCCAACATGTATCTATGTTCTAAGTGATATCTCATATCTATAATCAGTAAAACATGATTATTCACTTAGCAAGATACTAACCTTAATTCATTATCATTCCAGTGATAATAATCAATTAGGGACATTTAGAATACTATTGCTTTTACCTTTATGTTTTACTACCAAGTCACACACTTGATGACATAAGGAAGAATAAATTATTCATGGAGTTTTATCTTCTTAAAACATATAATATTTTATATAAATGAAATGCCTCTTTATTAAATAAACCAAATGAGAATATAGGCATGATTGGACCAAGGCACAAAACTAACAGTTTTTGTATTAAAGATTTGGAGGCATTACCTTTATGGTGAGAATTCAAAATTTTTACAGACCATAAAAGTTTGAAATACCTTCTCACACAGAAGGAATTGAATATAAGGCAAAGAAGGTGGGTTGAGTTGTTGAAGGACTATCATTGTACTGTTGAGTACCATACTGGAAAACTAAACATAGTAACATATGCACTTAATCGAAGGTCAGTAGGTACCTTAGCATATATTTGTGTAGCTAAACTTCCCTTACATCTATGCTTGAAGTCCTTAATGGTGAATTTAGAGATAGAAAGAAATTCAAGTGCATTGTTAGCAACACTCAGAGTTTGGCCAATTTTGTTGGAAAGAGTGAGAGAAGCTCAATTTCAGGATGGGAATTTGGTGAAGATCAAGTAAGCAATTGAAAGTGGTAACTGTACACAGATTCAAATAAGAGAGGATGACACTCTAATGCATGGTAAAAAAACTTTGTGCTCCAAATGTGGAGAATATTAAAAGAGAGATTTTGGAAGAAGCTCATTGTTTTGCCTACTCTATGCACCCAGGAAGTACAAAAATATATCATAGTTTAAAGAAAAATTATTGGTGGAAAGTAATGAAGTGTGATGTGAAAAATTTTGTAGCTAAGTGTTTAGTGTGTCAATAAGTGAAAGCTGAACATTAACATCCAATAGGTGCATTGCAACAGCTTTCTATTCTCAAATGGAAGTGGGCACATCGAACTACAGATTTTTTCTCAAGTTTACTTCGCACTCAATGAGGATATGATGCTATATGGGTTGTAGTTGACAGGTTCACAAACTCAACATACTTTTTGGCCATTCAGACTGACTACATTCTGCATAAATTTGCAGAATCATATGTAGATGAGATTGTTAAACTTCATGGTGCGCTAGTAAGCATTGTTTTAGATAAAGATCAAGGTTTCACTTGTCGATTTTGGCCAAGCTTGCAAAATGCCTTGAGAACTAAATTGAAGTTCAATACTTTATTTCATCCTCAAGTGGATGGTCAATATGAGAGAACAATTCAAACATTTTGAGGACATGCTTAGAGCGTTTGTTTTAGAGTTCAAAGGTAGTTGAGACAAGCACTTGGCATTAATGGATTTTGCTTGTAATAATAGTTTTTATACTAGTATAAATATTGAACCTTATAAGGCATTGCATGAGAGGAAATGTAGATCACCAGTGTTATGGGATGAAGTAGGAGAAAGGAAATTGTTAGGTCTAGAAATTGTGCAAATGACAATAGAAAAGATTCATATTATGAAGGAAAAGTTAAAAGAAACACAAGACCGATAAAAGATCTATGCAGATTTGAAAATAAAGGATATTGAATACGAAGTGCAAGAAAAGTGTTTTTGCAAATCTCTCCATGGAAACGAGTATTGAAGTTTGGAAAAAGAGGGAAACTAAGTCCAAGATTTACAAGGCCATATGATGTTATTGACAAAATCAAACCAATGGTGTATCGATTAGCCTTACCCTCAGACTTATCAATGATCCATGATGTCTTTCATATAACCATGTTGAGGAGGTACATATCAGATGCTTCACATAATCTGCAACAACAACCAACTGAGTTAAGAAAAGATTTGAGATATGAAGAGCAACTAGTACAAATCGTTGGCAGAGAGTAGATGGTTCTGAGAAATAAGGTGATACCCTAGTGAAAGTCTTATGGAGAAATCAAAAAAGGGAAGAGGCGACATGGGAAAGGGAGAAATATATGAGAAGGCAATATCCTTATTTGTTTCCTAAGCAAGGTATGTAAAATTGCGTGAACAAAATTTCTTTTAGTGGGGGAGAAATTGTAACACCCTAAATATATTTTTATCTAAATGTTGGACTATTAGGAAGTAAAATCATTACATAAGAGTGCATAGGATTAAATTCTAGAAGTATTAAACATCAAATGATTGGGAAAGTTATTATTTACAAGATTCTGATTCAATTGTAATTTTAATAGTTATGATGGTATTTTGGAAAATAGAAAGAGAAGTGGAGATAGGATTGAAAAAAAGAAGAAGAAGATGAAGAATGAAGAGATCGATATGTTTTTCTACTGAAAAGGGATGAGAAATGAAAATGGGGGGAGAGAGAGAGAGTAAAGACTTACAGAGAGAAAATTTCCAAACACCATAACTTGGGTTTCGAGCATCCAATCGACAATCCAAAAGAACTCTCATATATCTTGTCACCTCCTCTTCCATTTTCGACCAATTGCATCTCATCAAACTGTCGAAATTTAGTGACGACAAGGAAGGAATTTGTGGCAGTTTTTGAGCAATTTTTGTCAAATGAAAAGGAGTTAGGATGTGAGATTGCCGCTATTGGAATCCTCTCATCAAGATCTGTTGATCTGGTTGATGGTCAATTTTTCCATTAGTTTGGCATTAAAGTGGCCGGTAAGATTCCGATGACTGCCTAACGACATTCTGATGACTTTTTAGCAATATTTCCTTCCAATTCTAGCAGTACATTTCAATAATCTGGGATTAATTTTCAACAAATAAGATGAGACTTAAAAGAGTTAAATTGATTTGTGATTGATTATGGATTTATTTGTGAAATTTTAAGATGAGAAATTATTGTGAATATTTGTTTTTGATGATGATGATGATTAGATTGAGAAGTTGACATGGATTTAATAAATTTGTGAATACTATGTAGTTACGATTGTTGTTGACAAGGACAAGCGAAAGGCATAATGGAATATATATGAGTGAAAGAGTAAGAATAGAGTTGAGAAAATGATAAATGAAAGGGAGTAGTTTGGTATTCTAGGAAGGAAGTACAATCTCAAATTATTTCATGTCTTAGTCCAAGCTTATATTTGTCATCATTAAATTTGAATTCGTAATGTAAAATAAATTCTTATATGTTTATTCTTTAATTCTCATAATAGTAGGGAACCTAGTATCGCCACCAAATATCACTGTTCTTCATTTTAACTAGGTGAGTGGACATATATACAACTTAAGTTATTCCAAATGTATAGTTATGAATGTTTTCTCTTGAAAAAACATGGATTTTGGAAAATGTTTATGTAGGTCCGAATGGCAATCCAAAAGAGGGAATGGGAGGGGGTTGGGGCTGGTAAGGGGACGGATGAATTGAATTTCTAACTTTTAAAACTTGCTTAAAACATTTTTGTAACTGTAAAAATATTCAAGATAAGCAAAAGACAAAGCAAGATCACTCATCCAATTCACATAAATAGTATATGTAAAGAGAGAAAGGATATGGAATCAAAGCCAACATTTATAGTGGCTTGGCCCTCTTAGTCTACATCCACTCCTCAAGCTTCCCCTTTAGATTTTGAATCCACTATATCTTCCTTCTTCAATGGGTGAAGGCAACCACTATACACTCTTTCTTTAATGGGTACAGGATTAAACCTCTACAAATACAACCCTTGTTTTCAAGACAAACAAGTAAACTATTCCTCTCTCTAATACAATTAAATTCTTACTGAATAAAGAACAGAAATGAAACAAATCACTCTCAAGCAATAAAAGATTTCCAATTGTAAAACTCTCTTGAGAAGTGTCTAAAAGATTTTCCAAGAGAGAGCTTGATGATTATTGAAACATGATTGCGAGTGATTATCCTTGTGTTTTTTGAAGTGTCTTGGGTCTATTTATAGCTTTCCAAGTCATATTGGTCATTGGAGTATTGAATATAGTTGTTGTGAGATAGAGTAGCCCTATATTTAATGCTCTGACATAACTTCTAACTCAATTTATCCATTTGTGCTACTCGAGGTAGCCATTTGAAGAACACAACCCCTACAACATGTAACTCGAGTAAGCCTCAAGTAGTACGCGAGATAGCCACGAATATGACCATTGGGACCACTAAACCTCGAAATTTAAACTCTAAATTTCTTAGTCCCAAGTATAAACTTTGTGTCTCCAACTTATTACTCTAGTAGGCCAACTTGTTACTCGAGTTAGTTCTTTATATTCAAACCTCCTGTTTGATTGAATTGTTCGAGTAATAAGTGATGATACTCGATTTGAATTTTCATCTATGATACCTTAGTTGAACCTCTGACTCGAGTTATGTTTTATGTTACTCAAGTTAGACGTCATCTAGAAAACTCGAGTTATACTTGTCGTAACTCGAGTTAGAGCACTTGAACAGTAGCTTCTGGATGTTCTTCTTACACGAGTTGTGGAGTGTATTACTCGAGTTATGTGACCTCTGGAAAACTCAAGTTAGACTATTATGGTACTCAAGTTTAATTTTCATTTCTAATGGTATGAACTTTTCTTCTATATACTTTTTTACTCAATTTTAGATAATGTTACTTGAGTTAGGCTTAAACGAACATGATTGAATGCTAAACTATCAAACCCAATTTTCTCCATCATAAAACCATAGAGGGACTTGAATGTTAACCACCCTTGGCTCAACAGTTTATTTTCCTAGAAAAAAGGGAGTATTATAGGTTATCTTCAGTTGATTTAAATATAAATGACATGCATAATAATGATTTCCATAACACTCATGCACAACATAAAAGCATTTAGATACATACATATTGTTGGAACTAGATGGTTGGTTTATGATGATAGACACCTATAATGAGATACAATGAATTACTACATTGTGAGACCATATTATTGATCTTCCATTGTAGCATATCGTATTGTGATATAGTTAAATGTATCTTGTTGGAGTCTGTGAGCTGTAATGCTCGCAGATATGCTCTTATTGATTAGCTTTATTATGGTTTGACTATTGAGATGAGTGGATTTAAGGATTTGAGACAGTTGGCAACTAGTTTCATCTTTGTGACCCTTATAATACTATGTATTGTTTTCGCCCTTAAGGCTCTTAGTTAATTAGCCCTTTTAAGCCAAGTACTGTTTTTATTTCTTAGGGTTGCTAGCTTGTTCTTGATATTGACATGGATGCTAATTGTAGATTATATTTATTATTTTAGCATCCAAGTAGGTGTGATAACAATTTCAGTATGTTATGGATGTATGACCAATGATATCAGAACTTGCTATTGAGACTATGTACATATAATAATTTCACATCTTTTTTTTTGTATTGCATGATGTTTTCTGGAGACTGTAGTTTATTGGTTAGAATGGATATGTTCAAAAGGAAATGAATAATGCGAAAATTGATTGATAACCAATTGAAAGTGATGTATTAATAAAAGATAATGAAATGTTGAATTTTTTATATGGGTAATAAGTTTATGAATGTATATATACATATACTAGTATGTTCACCCCTTTACTATTCCCTCTTTGTTGTATATGTGCTTGCTCATGAGTTGCATACTCACCTCCTACTCTCTCCACAAATTGTTAGCAGTTAGAAGGTGATTTCTACTCACTCCAGATTTGTCTTCTTAGTTCTTCTTAGAAGAGGTTAGGCCAATGGTAAGAGTTAAATATCTTTTTGGTTAATTGTATTTTGGATCTTGGATATTTAGAATATGTATGTCATACTGTTTATAAAGCTCTAAAACATTAGTTATTTTGCTCAAATTTTAGATGTAATGTTATGAGATTTTATGCAAGGAATTATGGTAAGGCGACATGTTTTATGGATGATGTAATGACAGGATCTAAATATGTTTTAATGGATGAAGCAAGTTATGATGGAATACTAGTTTAAAATTGTGTAAACAAAAGCTAAAAAAAGTGAGTATATTGCCACCTTACTATCAGAGGTGGGTGTGATAGGGTAAACACAACTTTATGTTTCTACTTTTACAACATAGTTAGAAAGTGTTAGCGGAATTCAAATTTTCAAGTATGATCATGCAAAGCTTAGAGAGGTAGTTTCTCATATGATTATGGTTCATGTGTTTCCATTTTGTTTTTTTGAATATGATATAACTTCATGGGAACTGCAACTTCTAATAAAGGATTAGTAGAACAATGGTGAAAAAAATATTTGTGTTAGTTCATATGAAATTGAGAAGAAGAAAATAATAGCATTTTTGAGAAATGCAAACAAGGTTAGTTCATATCTAAATTAATATCGATGATGAGCAAAACATTAGAGATGAAAAAGATCAAATTGGAAAAATAATAAGCTGAAAGTGATCTGAGACATACTATGATGGTGGTACTCGACTGACACCCCTTAATAGTTGACTAATGGATAGGAAAATTCAACAAAGATTGTTGCTAGTCAACCAGTGGATTCATGATTTGCCTAAAACTGACTTAGCAATGTATTTCCATCATTAATATGTAAGTTTGTTTTTTTTGAATATAACGGTCATGTAACGGATACGTGGAAGCTAGGAGTCGATCGGTGAATGACGACAGTCAGCCCACAATTGAACAGAAGGGATAACAAATCTTGGTAGTCGACTCACAAAGTTGGTGGCCGACTGACAACATCTCACAACATCCAAAAAGCTTCACGGTTGATTGCCAATAGGTTTCTATGCTACTCAAACAATTAGAACAGCTTCAAACACCTTTAAGACTATATAAAAGGGACTCCCAAATTCAAAATTAAGTGTATCCATCCTTGGCATATCACGATTTAATTCACCATCCTTTAAAGCTCCGAAAAGAGGTCAAAATTGGTATGTTGTGTGTGGTTTGTTCTTTGTCTCTTATGTGGACGTCCCACCATCATTATTGGCTACTTGTAAACAATTTGTCGTCATTCTCATACTTGTATTTACGTTAAGGTATTGAGATCAAAGGGGCTGATTGCCAATAGCTTTTAGGTTTTTAGTTGAATTGAAATTAACCAGTGAAAAGTAGAAATTCTCTTTTGCTTGGAAAGTGAAGTTCTAAAGTTGTGTGCAAGGTAAGTAAACACACGTGGTTAGTTGTCAAAGGTAAAGCAATATTGGTTTATGGTGAGCAGAAAAATAATGTAGTTGGCTACTTACTAAAGGATAAGGAGTAGAATTTGATCTAAAGACCTTGTTAGAGGCGCTAGTCAAAATGCCTATGTTGGAAAACTTAGGTAGTGAATGTAGGCAACGACAACTGACCGAACCACTACAAAAGTTTTGATTTGATCTCTTCTTTCTTATATCTCTTGTTTTTATCTTTGTTTGTTTAGATTAACACTTGCACGCACATACACCTTTGCTACAAACATCGCTTTAAAGTATTTGTAATTTTTCAAAATTGATAGAAAGTTTCAATCACTCTATTCACCCATTCCCCCTCTAAAGTGATTTTCATGTCAATAAATAGTATCAGAGCGGGTCTCACTTTTGAAGACATCACCATCTTGAGAAAAGATCCACATAGAAGAAATGGATTTTGGCCCTCAAGTTGCATGGGTTCTTATCGCTTCTCTTTACATCCCTCATTTATTTGATGATTTTAATTTTATTTCATGGAAGAAAATGATGTCTATTTTTATAAAATCTTATGATATAGAGCTTTCGAAGACAATTGTTCTTAGTCCTAACATTCCCAAGAAAGAAGATGCCACACCTAATGAGTATGGACATTTCAACGATGAAGATTAGAAGTCTATTCATCTGATTTATGAGCTTGAATTCAAAATAGAAAAACTCGAGATGAGCTCGAACTCAACATATTTTTTTTTCGAGTGGAGCGTAAGCCTCCAAAGCTCGATTCGGCTTAGCTAATTGAAAGAAACAACAACACATCGAAAGGAATCTAAACATTGAAATCCACAAATCTTAGAATAAGACAATTCTAAATAGTTGCATCTACACATAAAATCCAAATCATAAATAGAATAGTTGGTGTCTCAAGCTTCTTTATTTTACATGTATATTGACCTCAATTCTAACTATCACGACCCATTTTCAGACCATAACCGACATATGAGGTGAACCGTCTAAGGGAGCCCGGCTCATCTCGTACAAGCCTCGGAGATACAAACATTCTATCAAAAATTATTCATTAATCCAAATATTTAATAACTAGAAAAACATTTTATACTGAAAGTATTTATTTATATAAAATGAATATAAATTTAATAGAATAAATGTAATGTCAAAACCCAAAATACAAGCTACAAAATGTAGCCCAGTAACCCAACAACAACTCAATGTGGAGCTCTAATAACAGAAACAAAAGTAGAGCTCGAATGAGGGGAACTCGCTATATAAAAAATGTCTCACTAAGATCAAGGTGTCGGACAGTTGCTACTGTGAAAAATATCATCTGAAAAAAATAGGTTTACAGATAGACAAAAGAATAAAAAGGGTAAGAATCGCTAGTGAGGAAAAGACACTTCAGGCCGGCTCCAGGCCTCACATAAACTATTTTGAAAATATTTTAAAAATATACCGCATACATATACACAAGGTTACCATATAATATACACACTAAATATGTATAGCTTTCAGAAAATCATTTCACCAAAATGTTCGCACCCAAGGCATATAACATGCAGTCAGACAGTACCAAAGGTATATATATATATCAGAGTCAAAATATGTGACCAAAACAGACAGAATAATAAAATGGAGTCCGCCAGCAAACAAAATTAAGCATGTATCTGACCGGATACACGGTCACCTCATTAAATCGGTAACTAGGACATTGATAGAGCATTGGTATACCAAATACTATGTACCTCATAGCTAGGTGTCTCATATCAGAATATTATATACGAATAATATTAAAAAACGAACATGCAGAGTATAAACCATTTTGCAGAAAATGTTTATATATATCATATATAAATATTATATATCAGAAATAGAAATTTTGTAAATTAATAATCACATAATCTGGATTATTAATTAGGCAAATAATTATTAGTCCAATTTTAGATCATAGCCAGACACAACAAAAACTACATACAGAGTCTGAAGACATAGCCTATGTATCTGAAGTTGTCATTTTACTCACCTGGAATCCGAAGCTAAGGATCTAGTCAACTGCCACTAGCAGGTGGTTGGTCCTACTGGCAGGAACACAAAACTGAACAATAACAGATAGAACAAATATCAAAATGTGGTATTGTGGCAGTACTAAATGTATGAAATGAAATTGTAGGTGCTGGCACTCGTTAGACTTCGAAAACTCTCTTAGGTCGAAATTAATTGTTAGTGTAAGCCCTAGCCCCAAATGCATTGTATCCAGATTATATTTTCTACATATATATGAGGCATTTTTTTATCTCATTATTATTCTTGTGCATGTTTAATTGCATAAAACATCCATAAATAGTGATTCTGCTTAAGTTATCAAATATGTGATTTGGATAGTAAAACCTTGAAGCATAAAAGAATATTATTCTAAATATCACTAGTCGATTATTGCCATGAGAATGACAATAAAACAAGACTAGTATGTACTCTGTGAGATGATCATGTTTTCATATGATATGAGATATCAATCAAAGAACATACAACATGTTGGAGAACAATATTTTGGATCGATCTGCTTATGAGAATGCTACATGGTTGACAGGTCATAAGTATTTCTCATACAACGTTTATACTTGAATCCCTCGACCTGAAATCACGATGGATTCTTGGGTGATTTCTCGTATACTTTGACATGCGCCTAATGTTATTTGTAATGAATGAAAAGAATAGGTATGATTGGGTATGCCATGATTCATGCTAAGAAACATGACTGAAGTGAAGGGATTTCCACTCTTGAAGAGAGAGAATATATCACCCGCCACTTGATTAGTGAAACTGAGTAGTTTGTTGCCACACCAGCTCCACTTATATCAAGACTTCCGGATGCAGGCAAGAGGTTAGATTTCTGGCGGATTCTGCGTATAGGTCCAGCAGATCCTATATCATTGTCCAATACAGAACTTCTGCGCTTTAAAGTCTACAAAAGGAAATAAGTAATATCAGCTACGTCTAAGGTTTACTTCAAATGCCAATACAGAAATAAAAAATGTCATTTGTACCCCTTGTTTAGAACCAGAAAATGAACCAGAAAATCTGTTGTTCTCCCAGTCCAATGCACTCTGAGATGATGATGGTCCACCAAAAGTGTCCACTCTGGTTGCATTACCCTACCCAAAAAGCAAAAAATATGGACAGAAGGGACAATAAACCTTTTATGTAAAATCCAAACTGCATGATTCCAGTATATCAACCTGAACATTAGCTGTTGAGCGAACTCTCAAATACGGTGTTCGCGCCATACTATAAATAGCAGAACGGCCTCGTGACCTTGGTGTAACATAACCATTCTCAGGAAAATCAAAATTGCCAGAAGATTTGGGCACTAATGACGTCATAGGCGACTTTGAAGGAAATGGCACCATTGCAGCATTATCTCTCCTCAATATTTGACTGCGTGAACCTAACATTGGTGGGGATACTTTGGAAGGCCTACTACCCATGTAAGCTTTTGCAAGCTCTGCAGGTGAAGCAACATCCTCATCAAGGACCTGGAGACATATCACACAACACGTGAAACAGGGAACAACATGCATAATTTTCATAAATTTAACATTTTGACATATTTTTTGCATGTAATCACTATAAGCATCTGCATTTAAACATAAGAATGAACATGAATGCATTTTCATGCAATCTTGTGAATGAAGGAATCACACAATGAGTCAGCAGAGCACTAATAAGTTACGACATCAAAGCAACATAAAGTTTAAGGAACGTTTTCATACAGTTGAACTGACAGTAGGAGTTGAAACGAGTTGGTTGTCAATCCCATTCTCTTTAACTAGGGTACTTGTAAGCTCTTTTCTGTCCAGAGATGACAAAGCTTTCAGAGGGACCACTTCCGATTTCTTCTCTTCACCTCCAGCATCTAAATCCACAGTTCTTGATTGCAGCAAAGCTGTCAACCGATCAATCTCAGATCTGCAGTTATTTGAACAGACAAAACGTCTAGAATCATCAGAAGACCATCACATACGATGTAATGTCTAATCAAACCCCATGCATGGCGACATAGCTACTAAAACACTCCGATGGAAATGGTTACTCTTGAAATAGTAAAGAACACAACATTCAGCTCCCAATTTAGAGGAAGCAAACATACACAATGGCTTTCTACAGCACTATTTCAAGGGAAACATTAACAAAAAAGCACTATTATGAACACGACTTACCTTGTAAATGTCTTCTTCTTAAGAATTAACTCAAGATCAGTAAGCCAATCTTTCACATAACTAGTACTCGGTATATCACTTCCACTGACAATAGTCACTCGTGCATCAACAGAATCCTTTGACAATAAGTTTACAAACAGGAGATCATATGTCAACCATATTTGTCATGTGCAAAATTACAAAAGTAAATTTGATAGCAATAATATGAACAACCAAACACCCTAATGACAAACAATAAGACAGTCCTGTTCTCAAATACCAACCCATTGCTCCAGAAAAAAAGGACTCAAAGAAAAATAACTAAGAAAACCAAGATAGATTGTTAGTTGTCACAACATCAATCATTAAAAGAAAGCAGCTCTGTCTCTGTCAATCAAATCATTTTTCATAAAACAGAGAGAACACTGATAAACATCGCACTAAAAATTCAACATCCAACAGAACACTAAATTATCATGAACTCAAAAGGCTGAAACAGAAGTCCAGAAAGCAAACAACATTCAGAACTTCAACACTTATATTCCATTTTCCAATATAGCAGTTCCCTCACAGAACTCAAATAAATGATATCTCTAAATGCACCGGAAACTTCTTTAAAGATATCAACAGTCATGTGACAAGAAGAGTAATGTGTGTGTGTGTGTGTGTGTGTGTGTGTGAGAGAGAGAGAGAGAGCGAGAGAGAGAGAGAGAGAGAGAATACTTACTGTGGAAGCCGGAACCGCTTCAACTTTGTTATTCGCTGTTCCTTCGTTAACCACTGATTAACGGAAATCCAAGTAGACAACACCATGTCATTAAAAGTAACACAAATTCACATTTTAAAAAAAAAAAAGATAACACAATGAATAACCAATCTTTTAAAAAAAGTTCACAAACCCATTAAAAACACCAAATTCATTAATTTCCAAAACCCCTAAAACCATTCCCGACTACACCAATTCAAATACCCTAATTCAAAGCAAAAGGACAAACTTTTAAGCCATAAACACACTTCAATTACAAGCATCCGTACCTGGCTCCGGCGGCTGAAGTGGAGGAGGCGGAGTGAGACGTTTTCGGAAAACAGAAGCAAAGAGCTTGTGAGCGCTCGAAGCAATGAGGCGCTGAGCCGGATCCACCAGCCTCGATAACCAGCCATTGTTTGTGTTCCTTCCGGCGACACCAGCGTTTCGAATTGCGGTGGGAGGTCGATCGTACGGCGTCGTATGTCCCGTTCTTCGAAACGGCCTCTTCGGAAACTTGCCGAAACCCCCCGCAGTTCCTTCGTCGTAGGGATTCTTGTCGGTCCGTTCTCGAGCAGCCGCCATGTGAAGAAACGGAAGGGGATTTGATTAGGGTTTCAGTTCGTAGGGAAGGAAACAGAGATTACAAAATTAGGGTTTTTACTTATTTATTGAATATAGAGATATATACGAGAGGGAGGACACATTAAAAAAATGAAAAATAATAAAATCGAGAGGAGAAAAGGGGGAGAGACAAAGAGGGAAAGTTTCTATGAAGTATAAATGCAAGAGTGACGGGTAGGTGTTATTGTGAGTGTCACAGGTAATGGCTGCCCACCTTGTAATATATTTATATTGCTATAAAACTTCTTAAATTAAATTTTGAAGAAATCAGTTTTGAATAAATAAAAATAATTAACAAATAATTAAATGATTCATCAAAAGACTATCTCGAAATGCACAGTAAAACAAGATCGATTGGATCCTAAAAAAATTTAGTTATTACTAGTCACAATAAACCACAATCATAAAAGTAATGTTACTCAAGAATCACTAAAAACATCTCTAATAACATAATTAACTGTGTGCAAGGAAGAAGAATCTCATCTTCTTTTTCACCATGGCCAACAGTAAAACTAAAAATAGAGAGAACTTTTTACTTGTATTTTTGTAAACATTATTTTGATTAATTTTTTATATTAGGGTTTCTATCAGTTCTTATATATTAATAGAGAATTGGAATTTTATGAACCAATTAGGAGCCATATCCAAACCTATGTAAAAATGGATTAATTAAAACTCATTTAGTACTCAACTCAATTGGATGTTAACTAATTTAGATTTAGATTTCATCAATGACTCAACATAGGCAGACAAGTATTCCAACAAATTTAAATTTAAGAATTAAATGAGATGTTTGGATTACTTTGTCCTCTATAAATATATTAGTCTTTTGATTGAGATGTTTATTTTCAGTAGATTAAAAATAATAAATTATGTATTTGAAAAATAATAAAAATATATTAAAGATGCAATATATTAAACTAATATAAAAACAATAAAAACTAAACAATGTGTGCAAGCCAATTTTTTAACATTTGGGTAAGATAAATATTCATAGTATTTTATAATTATACCATTGAGAGTCATCGTAAATGATTTTGTATGAAAATTATTTGATATTCTTTAAAAAAATTATATGAAATTCATCTCAACTATTTTGACAATTGTAATTTGTGGATGATCAACACTTAAA
>CAODLS011458629.1:0-11220 GCA_948243855.1 Flueggea neowawraea | reverse complement strand
AAAACTAATTTTCCAGAAAATTTCTGAAAAAATGGTCTTCGGGACACATGTCACGCGCTCACACACGTCATGTGCTTGAACACCACGCAGACCAACCCGTCTACACGCGACGCATGTGTCACACCCATTCCGCCACCACGTGTCATCGTCACAGGTGTACACGTGTCAACACGGGCACGTGTCACACTGTGATTCGAGCACGTGGACAGAGGAAACAAAGCATCGCCATGTGTCATGACACGTGTCGATGATGTGGCAGACATGTGGCACATTCTGCCATGTGTCGCTTCGTCATTGGTCCGCGCGATGATGTATCGGACCAGTCACTGCCACGTGTCAGACACATAGAGGTCTACGTAGCACTTTTGCCATGTGTCGACACGTTATTGGAACACGCATGTTGTGTGTCATTATCACTCGACATGTGGCGTCGAATGATTGGTCCACATATCGTCAACATTTGACTTAGTCAACTTTGACTGGTCAATGTGACAAGTGTCGCACTTTGAGTAGTCCGCTCGTTTTTTCCAGCCAATAGAAATGTGTCACATGTGTCATGTGGTGCGATCTGATTGGTCTAAGTTGAGCCAATGAGGATGCACCACATTGCCTTTTGGATCAGATGAAACAAATCCATCTGTAAGCTTCTCACCCAGTATTTTTCGATCAAGTTTTCGTCGATTTGATGACCTTCCCGATGGAATTTTTCAACGAAACTTGGGCGGCTTATGTTTTCAAGGTCGTTGATCTCAAATCTTTTGTCAGAATTCTCAAATTCCAACTTTCAGTTTTTGGTTCCGGACAGACTCAAACCAAAATTCGCGTTGGAGACAAAAAGTCGAATGCAATAAAATCACAGTAGGCATCCTAGACAGAGACCAGCAATATTTTCGAATCAAATTCAAAAAAATCCTACCGGCTCTGATACCAATGAAGGAATCGGGTAACGATTCAACAAATAAATAGTATAAAAGGAGGTTCAAATTACCTACCTCGATTCTGGTGGAAGCATAGCAGTAAACAACAGCTGTAGGACCAGGTTTCGATGTTGGTCTCGCGAGCAAACCACAGTCGGATAGTCGACGAGAGTGCACGACTCGTTCACAGTTTAGATATCACGCAGATCGAGTACCCAGGAAGAACATATTCTTCCGGATGGAGAGAGATGTCACAGAGGAAGGAGGAAACATTTTTCCTCCCTCTCTTTCTCTCTTTTTCTTTCTTTCTTTTCTTCTTCTTTTCTTCCTCTTTTCTTTCCTTCCCTCTTTCTCCCTTTTTCTCCACCTCACTTCCTCTATTTATAGGAGCCCTTAATGGGCTTTTTTGGTCTATAGGCATTATGGGTCCATTTCAGGCCCAACTCAATTGGGTTTACCAATTGGTCTCGGTTCACGGTCCCCGTTCACATCTTGACCAATCGGTTTGGTTCACCCGTCATGGACGAACTGCTTTTTCCAATATTCTTGATGTGGATCAAAGTAAAGAAAATTTTCAAATGCATTCAATTGAGAATTAATCATCCTGCGCATTGTGGGAAGAGGCTGAAATTGAAACTTAAACAAGTGGGTTTTGATAACCAAAGTTCATAAGCAATTGGGGTACGTAAATGCTGTCCGAAGAAAAGTCATACATGGATCTTTCTATGTCAATTATATTAGTTGGTCGGATATGATCTCTTTCATAATTGTAGTTGTATCTAATAATTTTGTATCAGGTATTTGTTTGGATTTATAAAGAATGTTTCAGAATATTCGTAGTTGTATTATTAACACTCATACTAGTACGTATAAAATTCCGTAGATAACTCAAATAACAAACAATGCATTTGAGGATTAAGGGATAAGATAACAAGTTTAAACACGAAATTCGTAAGCTAGCTCCAGCATCTCAAAACGAACTGAAATTAATTAGCAGGACATATTTGAACCGTAAAACAGACGTGGTATCTAAACATTTCACCTAATTGGCTTGAGTTGCTACAGAAATTAGCTGTTGTTCATCATTTTTAGTACAAATTTATGTATAAACTGATCTTTACGTATATCAAATACATAAATAACACTTTTTGCACTTTACATATAATTCCAAAAATCAAATATAGAAAGCAACTAGAATCTCAATGTCCATCTTGCAAGAAAAGAACAAATCAATGTATCATTTAATAAGCTCAACGACTGCTATGGATGCATGAAAATCATGAATACTGAAGCAGTCAAGCCAAGATGTTTAGTTTGTTTCAGTGAAGAAATGAATGGTAGAAATAGGTTTGAGAATTAAATCATTAATTGGTTTCCATTTTAACTGATGTGAAGTGTACGACGACAGACCATATTATTTAATATATATAGGCACCATGAAGTTTGACATGCTCATGATCAATCTATCTCTCCCACAGCTAGCATGGCGGAAAGTTTGATGCTTTCATTTCATCGTAAAAGGAAGAAGAAATAATAGATGGTTCCCATGGAACCAATGCATCAACAAAAATACTATTACTGGATAACAAATTTTAAACCCAATTAGTTATTTTTTAATTTTATTTCTTGAAATTTTAAGCAATGTCCAAATACTTAAATTTAAGATAAATTTGACTAGATTCTTTTTTTAAATATATAAGTTATATTATTTGCCAGCTCCCACTAAAATTTTTAGCATCTTAATGATAAAGACGACTTCAATAACAATGAATTACAAGATTATTGATTTCGACTGAGATTATTAGTGAAACATAAAAGATTGAAAACCAAAATCTTTAACGACTCAGGACTATCTGATGGCTTAAGCCATTAAATTATAAAATTGATGATAACATTAAGTTTTATTTGTTTTTAGGTCACTTATAAGAGTAAGCTATATTTGCACTTTCACGTACTTGTAGCTAATTAATTACAGAAAACAAACAACAAAGTATGACAAAGTATGATAAATTACAGCCAAGATGATCCTTCTGGCACTAGCTACTTGGAAAAAAAAAACAATACTTAGGACCTTCGTTGGGTCAATGTATTTCTGTATTTGTTATATATATTAATTGTGAATGTCATGGCCGAGTTCTTACTCACCCGGAATGTCCAAGATTGTTCATTTGCAAACTGACATATGGATTGAGAAACAAGAAATAAGTGATCCTATAACGTTGTAAACCAACATAAGCATTTCAACAGACACATACCTAAGCGTAACTCCTCCTGGATGTGGCTGACTATTCTTCATGTAATCTTCATGATCAAATCAAGTAATCCCAACTTCTTACTCAACTTACTGAACCTGAATCATTACACTTACATGACCCTTTCTGGTCAAATAGGTTGGTACTTCACCTCTTAGGAGGTGGTCCAACGAAAGGGGCAATGTCTTGTGCTAATAAAATTCGGGTTCGAGACACACCTGTCTTTTTAGGCTGGTTCTGGATATCAATGTGGCTCATGGGCTAAACTGTTGGCTCCTAGCGGGTGCATAGTAAAGCTCCATCGGCTACCATCTAGCAAACCAACATTCTACAACGGAAAATATTTACCTACATGGTGACACCCAATAAAGATATATCATTATCGGTAACCATCAGTTCCTTTTTTTACTGGAAAAAAAATAGGTTGGTACTTCTATGCCACATCACCACATGCCTGTTGAAATCCAACCACGTTACACATCATGTTTTCACTGTTGACTATTTAGTTTTCTTGATTTGCTAAAAGTTCCCAAAACAGTTGCTCAAAATATTTATGTAATCTTATTTGGGTAAATAAAAGAAAAACTTAGTTCTACTCACAGGAGGGAATATTTGAGTATTAACAAGTGAGCATATGATGTCAAAATTAAGTAGCATTGATTTGTAAGCAAACTAAAAATACCTATATAGTGCTTGGTATCAAATGAATTTTGAATTCATTTTATTTGTACGTGAAATGAAATGAAATTCATGAGTAATTGCATTTGAAAATGAATTAATATGTTTGATTTCTTTATTGAATTCTTCATTTGTAAATGAATTTTGTATTTGAAATAAATAGTGATTTATAATTATTTATTTTTTATTTACAAATACGTCTTTATAGTTAATATTTAGGCGGTAGATTGGAAGCGTGTTGTAAAGGTTATTTTTTTAAATTGATAGAGTATGAAATTCATTTGCAAATTCCACCTCTTTCGATAGGATTTGTAAATGAACAAAATTTAAATAAAACTAATTCCTTCATTTGCATATGAAGGATTTGAATATTTTAAAAAATCAAATCAAATACAAGAATTGACAAAAGTTAAGATTTGCAAATAAATTGCACAAAATTTTGTGGATTTCATTTATGCCAAACACACAATTAATAAGTAAATCGAAGGGAGAATAAGAGAATTATACTAAAAAAATGCTACTTTTTAAAAATAACATGTCAAGTTTGTAAATATTGAGAATGCTACGTATGTTTACCAGATATCAAAAATGCCATTTTTTTAAATCATCAAGAAATTGCCGTATTTTCACTAGAAATTAACGTTTTCACAAGAAGTTACTTTTTTGTGAGAAATTGATTTTTTTCTAAAATGATATTTTTAATCCATATTGTGTTTTGGGTTCACAATGGTTCATAATTCATATTTTCAAAAAAAGTGTAAATAAATTTTTTAATTATTTTTTTAGAAATTTTAAACGTTTTTTTCTTCAAAAATATTTTTTTCCAGAGTCGATTCTGACGTTTGCAATGGTTCACAATATTGTACACCTCCAAAATACTTTACATTGTATTGTACATTATTGTGAACCGCTGTGAACCATTTAAAACAACGATTCACAAATATGGTACATAGTTCATTTTTTTAATTCTAAATATTTTTTTTATTTTTGGCCTTCACAATGGTTCACAAAAAATGTACATTATATTATACATTATTGTGAACCATTTTAAACGGTTCACAACAATTCCTGGAAAATGTAAAAAAATGAAAATAATCGGGGTAAAATCGTCAAAAGCCAACAAAGAAACAACAGATAGGGTTTCTTGGAAACCCTAACTGCTGCCATCAAAACTGAGATCGGCTCCGCCCGTTTGGATGAGCAACGGTGGAGCGTTGAAAGCGTCCGACGACACAACGAGATCAACAGATGATGTAGATAGAGGCACAACTGAAATAAGGGCGTGATAGAGACAGAGACACAAAAGTTGGGAGAGCGACGAAGAAGAGAGCGGTGGACGAGAGAGCGATGGGAAAGAGAGCTACTAAGGAGGGAGCGACAGACAAGAGAGCAATGGAGGAGAGAGCGACAAACGAGAGAGAGAGAGAGAGAGAGAATAAGGCAGGATCGACGGAGAGAGAGAGAACGAGGAGTGACGAAGGAGGAGGATGGAGGGAGCGAACGAGTAGTTAGGGTTAGGGTTAGGCCGCCGGAAGGAGACAGAGAGAGACGAAACCGTCGGGTGAGTGGAGAGAGAGAGAGGGGAAAGAGAGGAAGAGAGAAATAAGAGAGAGAAAGAGGGAGAGGAAAGAACAGAGAGAGACTGATGAGAGATAAAAAATCAGAAAATAAAACAAAAAATTAAAATTTATATGAAACTTAATGTGGTATTTTTAAAAGTTGAGTTTGAATAGGTAGCATTTTTAATCTCGAAGTTTAAAATGTGTTTTATATAATTAGAAAACTTGAGATGTTGCAATTAAAAAGGATATTTGAAATAACATAAAGTTGAACTTCATCGATCTTGGTGTGGACCTAAACCTGCCCATTGCTCCATAATTCTTGAAGCCCAAAAGCGTGTTACTTCCACTTCATTCGAGACTTTGAACCCAAATGGCTTAGATCTAAAATTGGTTGGCAATGTCCAACTCTTTTCCAGAAATTGTTGGACTGAAGTCTCTAAGCGAAATGTTACTTATTTTTTTGCCGAAAGAAAGTAGAATTTGGGGCGACCAGTATGTAGCATATTTTTGTTGGGATTGACCATACAGGCGAATAAATATCTCCGCTACGGAATGTTCTCGAGAGTCATAACTGACACCGACGATGAACTTGTGTCCGTGCACTAGTGTAGTCACCATAGTACCTTATCGAGGACGAACAGTAGAAACTTGATCAATTCAATATTGTGAGAATGAGCCCGAACGGATTCGAACCCACTACCTCACGTTGAGGACAACATACCCAAACTACGCGAAATGTTACTTATAATTATTGAATTTCTTGTTGTTGCCGTCTTGAATAATTTCATGCAATTCAAACAATTTGATAATAACACAATACCATGCAAGCATCTGTCTTTCTAATATTCCAATAGAAAATGAAAAATTCTTGCATATTCTTAGTATATGTCCAATAAATTAACAAGTGACATGTATATTAATGGACCTTATTTTGATAAAAAAAATATCTATTTTAAAACTTACTAAAATTTGTTAATTTATTTGGTGTGTATGTGGGATATGCACCATAGAAAAAACCCTGACTTAATTGGTGGCAAATTGTCTTCACTCCTGATTTTTTTCAAGGTCTATTATAGTATTACTATAAACATGATTTTGGAAACCAAAGAAAAAAAATTATTATATGCAAAATAATTAGTAATAGTAAATTTATGATGCAAAGTATGGCAAATATAAGCACCAAATAAATATTATATAAAAATATCAACTATTAATAATGTTTGTCTGTAATCAATTATGAAATTTAGGATTCGACTTGTTCTGTATGATTAAAAGAAAATTTTTCATGTCGGTTTCTCTTGGAAACGTCATGGCTTCTGCCACTATTTTGATCAGGCTGAAACCCGTGCAATGCGATCATACAATGCCACGCCAGAGAATTTCTTTTCCGACGCAGCCTGGGCCTGAACGTTCATCTGTTTGGGCCTCGTGTGTTCTTGCTTATATGAATTAAATTCTCTCTCCTCAAAAGAGTGATGATTAGCAATCCTTCAAGTCAAGGTGGAGGAGCCAAATGCATTCTCAGTGAGAATTGAGAAATCTGTTATCCAAATATTAACATAGAGGAAATGACATGTGGTGTTACCTCCTGGGAGGTGGTCTGGCGGAAAGGAACACTTTCTTAGTGCCTACCACCTGGGTTTGAGACACACACGTCTTATCTGTTGGTCTCGGATATTTTTGCGCCAATAGGCTAACGCCAGTTCTTAGCGGGTGTCGTTGTGAGTTTCTCTCGGTCACCACCCAGCAAAGCAACATTCCATGGCGGGGAGTATTTGCCTGCATGGTCACGCCTAGCAGAGGTACGCCACTATCGGTAGTCCTCAGCTCCCCTATTTGTTGACAAAAAAAAAAAAAAGAAATGATATGTGGCATTGGTGCATGCCAACTATTCCTAAAATTAGGTACATCTCAACACAAACCCTCCAAGTAATGCACTCCTATATTTCAAAAACTTACAATAAAAATATTGACCTCCACACAGATATAAACAAATTTTGACGTCAATTGTTCACAATAGATAACGTAATGAAAATTTGAGTTGGCAGTGCCAATGATATTAGATTATTAGTATCAATAAATTCATAACTCAATGTACATGAAAAATAATTCTGAAATTTAGAGATTTAACAAGATTGCAAGTTCGAACTCTCTAATATTAAAGTAGTCCGTAGAAAAATATAAAATAAAGTTAAAAACATATTGTAAAATGGAAGTAAAATATAGACATTTCGTAGTATAAGCAAGAAAGTTGAGTGATGAGTGGGGTGGTCTTTTTTTTAAAAAAAATGAACGTAAAATCTAGGCATTTCTCATTGTATAGACAAATAAGTTGAATTCCAAATCTACCACATTCAACCCCGCATGACTATGGTATTATATTCACCTTAAGAAAGGGCAATATTGGCCAACAAAACAAAGTAATCAAACATTTCTTTAATCCACACCGTTTTCCCCACCCACCTCAAGCATTCCCAAAACACATTCATTGACAATTATGCTAAATCCATACATTGCTACTCGATCATAATTATAACCTCTCTCTTCCCCCCTTCACCCCCCACAAACCCCCCCCCCCCTCCCTCCCTCTTTAATTCTGTCCATCTATCTTTTCTTGCAATCTAAGCCTTGTTGTGCCTCTACTATTATATAACTCAAATACCCACTACGTAATTCTCTAGTCACGCCCCCAGATATACCACTTCCCCGCCAACCCTTACCGATAACATGACTTCGGTTTGCATATCAAATTGCGTCAACGACGAGCGTGACCCGCGCATACCTGTCCGAGCCACCTACGTGAACCTCTACAAGTGGCCAGAATCTGATGCGGAGTTCATAAAGTCCGTCCGCCGCATAGGGCAAGGCTTGCATGGCCACCCGAGGGTGGTGGATAGTATCTCATGCAGGCAAATATATCTTAGGAGCTATACATTCTCAAGAAAAGAAACTGTTAATGAAAAGACCAAGAAGTGCTTTGGGAGGGTTAAGGAGAAGGTGGCATGTCAAGGAAAGAAGAGGAAGGAACAGAAGGGTAGGAAGAGGAAGTGCTTGGTGTTGAGGAAACTGAAGGAAGTTTCTTGCAGTGCTTTGTTTAGGATCTTTCACAGGCTGTTGTCTTGCTCTGCTAGTGTAGATGTTGTGGATGGTAAAGACTAAAAGTTAAGTTATTACATTAACTTCTTATTACTTCATGATTTGCATTAATTTGCTATTGTTTTTATTTAAGCATGTTTTAAGATATGAGTTTATGTTTGTCTTATAATTTGTATTGTTCTTTTCTCTTCTTCTTTTTTTTTTTGTTTTTTTAGAAAGGAGATTTGGTTGTATATTTGCATATATATAGTTCTGGTTAGACCAATTATTCGTTTCTATTCAGCATTTTTTTTGTGTATGATACACAAAAATAATGTCATTTTTGCATAGAAAATTCTCTCGTCCTTTTTTTCTGATATATATTATTGCAATTTGATGATAATAAGATTTAAATTCTCAACCTTTAAAAACCTTAAATAGCTATTAAGCACATTTTAACTTAAAGTTCAAGTTTATTTCTTCATGTAATAAGAAAACATAGTAAAAACTTTAAATGTGGAGATTTAAATCAAGAAAAGGATATATACTGAAACATATCTAATCTTTATCAAATTTGACATATGTGTGATACATATACATCAGCCAAAAGAATTTAGTCTCATTTTGCTTAATTTATAAATGTGATGGCGGGTTGTGACTGTTAAAAAGGTGTTTCGGTTAAAGAATAGAATCGTTGGTTCATCTATTATTTTTCCTGTTTACAAACTTTTTTGACCAAGTCTTGGTTTCGATTATCTAGTTGTTGGCTTATACGTTCAGTCAAAAGAGTTCAGGTATGCCCACCTGTAAGGCTGTGATATGAAAAGCATAAGATGCCTCCCAGAAGTGTAAAATCTTTGCTTCAAAATCTTTTCAAACTCTAGAATTCTTGAATGAAGCTACTAAACCAATCAATATTCAGATAATTTCGTCTACGGTGAAATTCTTGTCGAGTTTTAAATCCACACCATTCTACTACAATTCTCAGCGAGTTTAAATTAATATACATGAACACTCATGTGCTGTTGAGAATTTGCTTACTAGACTATTATTTGAAATCGAATTCTTGATTTAGACGACTCTATAATGGAGCAAATTATCAAAAACACTGAAGAGAAAATATTGCCCTTGACTTCAGGAGTGATCGGTTGACAATTTGCAACAAATACTAGTTAAAATAGCGTCAATTTGTTTATCGTATGGTAGGTAAGTACGTAATTAAGTAGCATTGGATTCCTTTCCTCAGTTATATGAACACTGAGCAGCGAATATATATTGCCCTTGACTTGAGAGTGAGTGAAATTTAGAAAGGATACTTTTTTTTTTTGTAATCAAGCTATTAAATATCTAATAATTAAGTGGAGAAAAGCCTAATGTCGCGGGCGAAAACAGATCATCAAACTCTACTACTGTTGAGTCTGCTCTGCTGTAAGCCAGTAAGCTGTACATGATGCTTAATTTTGACATGCCACTGCAATATCTATCCATCATATCACTTAATGGTATCTTAGACGACGATAAATACTTTTGATATTGAGAGACTTGATAAAATTACAGGTTAGAGTTCGTCAGCATATAAAATTCTGTATGATTCTACCTCTCAAACCTTTCGAAATGAACACGGCAATAAAATAGACTATGAAACTGAGCATGCACTTAAGAACAATCTAGACTATATGAGAAGGGACAAAAAATAAATTGCCGCGCCAATTGTGTCCTAGCAGTGGGCACTATCTTAGTGACGCAAGACGTCCTGAGGTGGAGTGGCATCCATGTAGGTATGTTTCTTAGCCTCCTCCCTGTAGTGTAAATTTGTTGCCGGTTTTGGAACCGGCGGTTCTGGTTTGTCAAATATAAGAACTAGAATCGAACCGTGGTTTTCACGGTTTTGTCCGATTTCGATTTGGTTCGATTTCGGTTTTGGTTTTGACCGATTTTAACCGGTTTTGACCGGTTTAACCGCAGGTTCGATTTCTGTTCGGTTCCGGTTCGTTTCCTTTTTTCTTTTTTTTTTCAAAATTTTGTTTTTAATCCGTTATTTTATCCTGTCAATTGGTTTGTAAATTTTGTTATATTCAATAATTAACTATAATACCAATAATACATTTTATTCCAAAGATTTTTTTAATAATTTTTAAACAAATTAACTATTCTATTAGTAATTAATAATATTATTTTATGGAAAAATGAATTTTTGTGTGATTGTAGAAGAGATTGAGTGATAAAAAAATGTTGTAAATTTGGTAAGAATGGGGTGGGGTATTTATAGAGTTGAAAAAAAAAAACCGTTGGAACCGGCGGTTCCAACGGTTCAGTGAACCATCGGTTCAAACCGCAGGTTAAACCAATAGTTCGACGGTTTTTAAAACGAGAAACCGGAATCTAAACCGTAAACCGCCGGTTTTGGTCGGCCAGTTCCGATTTCGATTCGGTTCCAATTTTGACCGATCCGGTTTCAATTCAGTTCGTCGATTTCGGTTTGATTTTTACAACTCTACTGTAATGAGTTGATGTGGATAAAAAAAGGGCCAAAAAATAAATAAGAAGGATAAAATGATAGCACCCACCAAACGATTCAGCTTTGCCGAAACTTGGGTTTGAAGGGGCCTATCATCTCGTGTCATGAATGGCTTCATAATACATGCTTTCTTTGGACCTCATCATCATCACTCCAACCTTATATTATCAGCCTATTTATGTCTACTAACTCCATTTACTTATAATCATTATTAATTA